>CAVNYN010213254.1:0-37578 GCA_963692815.1 Nyctanthes arbor-tristis
GTTCCATCTATTGTTAGATGAGTTATTTGTGGTGCCAAGAATATTGTTCTTGACGGTATTGTGTGATTGTGGTAGTGTGTGATTACCTCTTGATTTAGGGCGATAATCTTGAGAGGATAAACATTGTATTCCCATTATTATTTGGTGATAGTAGAGTTGTCGGTTTGCCCCGTCGATTTTCCCTTCTCATTGGAGGGTTTTACGACGTTAAATAATTCCTGGTGTTATTTACGTTTCCGCACGTATATTATTGTTTGATATTGATTGCCTATTTTAATCACACGGGTTTAGGGAAATTGGTTAAATTCCCAACACTATTTACAGAGAGTATTACTTTTCGAACGTTATTTATTGTATTTTATTTTATTAAACATTATGGGAATAAAGATGGGTTAGATTTTTTTTTTGACAAAGAATAATCCAAGTACTGTAACAGGGAAGCGTTTGTAGTCCAACGGTTAGGATAATTGCCTTCCAAGCAATAGACCCGGGTTCGACTCCCGGCAAACGCACATAAATCAGTTTTTGCTTTTATTAATATTTTTTAACGTTTAATACTTGTAAGTTTGTAACCCAAAAAAAAAATATATATATATTAAAGATTATATAATGCAGAATCCTGATATTGATTCCTTTCATCCACACTAATAATTTTCTATCCCATTACTTTTAATGTTTTAGAATCGTTATTTAAACAACCGATATTTCAATTTTATGAGAAAGTATGTATAAGGCTATAATTTTCTTTGGGTAAAAACAACGATAAAAATAATAGAATAGTTAATGTTATTCATCTTGATCGTAGATTCGTCTCCGGTCTAGTTGTTATTTTTTTATTGGCCGTTGAATAAATAAATATTCCTATGTATTTATACATCCAGCACATCCCCAATATAGTGATACTAATTAGACTGAAGACCAATAATCAGTCTAGATAAATAGCACCGCTCAAGTTTATTACTTATAAGAATTGGGAAAAAATCATTATGTTATTGTTGTTACTATTGACAATGATAGTTGACACACAACAGTACTATCTTTAATTTTAGCTAAAAATGTTTGAAGTATCAAAATTCATATCATGTATATTTATGGGAGAATTCGAAAACTAAAAAAGGACAAATTACTATAATAAAGCCCGTCACATGGGCGGTTCCTCTCCCTAGAGGGAGAGGAATACTCTCCTTAGCCGGACCCCTTCAAAATTGGAGATGAAAAGAGAGTGGTGAAATGATTGTTACAAGGATCACTATTTTATTTAGGAATGAAATATAGTATCATTTATTTTGTTCATCCCCCTACTGTGGGTGGGGTTACACCGCTCACTTCTGACGTGAGACACACATGGCCGGAGGTGGCGCTCTACTCTTTTACTAACATATGACATACTTAATAGGAAAATGTCATTGGTAGAGAAGTCGTTACAAAATTTTCTACGAAATAAGGTGATTTTACTATATCACCATGTGTATTGTGTTATTGGGAAAGAAAAATAATTTATGAGTAAAGTGATGAATTTATCTTATTTGAAAAAATTTTGTAGATACTTCTCTTCAGATAGCAGGACTCTACTTATTATGCTAATCAACTAGGCTTATGGTGGTTATATATCAACAATACCACTTTTACTAACTAAATCACAATTTTTTTTTTCTCATTTACTAAAAATTCAACGGATAAATGACGTAATAACCGCTTATGTATACCTATATTTTTTTTGGAACACCAATTTAAAAAAAAAAATTGGGTATAAGATGTAAACCTATTTTATATCCATATTTTTACATCAACCACCAAGAAGAACTGAAGAACCCTTTTTTATATTTACTACACCGTAATCCTGTATAGCTTGATTGAATCCTAAATTCCTAATCAATATCTATTTACTGTAATGAAACTTCAATAAGGCTTCTAGTATAACTTTCAACACAACATTCTTGTAGTTTGAATATTAAAAGAGGGCTTTGTCACCATGATTCTCGTCCAAGAGAAAATGATACAATGGAAAAGGAAGGGAGGGAGGGAGAGTTTGAATATTAAAAGAGGGCTTTGTTACCAAGATTCTCGTCCAAGAGAAAATCATAAAATGGAAATGGATGGGAGGGAGGGAGGTTGTTTACCGGGTCAGATGGAAAATAACAATATAGTTTATCTGCTCCTTTCAATTTTCCTATCACGTCAAATTAAAGAGAAATGGAAATTTGGGTATTGATGTTGGAATTAATCTCAAAATGGATAATTCGACAGGAGGCTTTTCTTGAAAGCGAATGTTGTTGGAGCCATTATTATTGATTGAAATTTTTTTTTCTTTTTTTTGTGGGTGGGGGGGATAAATGGAAGGGAATGGTAAACAATATGGCAAAGTGGTGGGCGATTTATAACTTTTTTTTTCCATTTTACTTTATTGTTAAAATTTAAGGTTATATTGGTAAATGATATGTGGTTTATTTTAGAGATGAAGCTAATAGACAGTATCAGAGTGTACCTAAAATGTAGATTAATACTAATTTGTATAACAAAAAATTTTTTTACAAATATTTATATGGCTGAAAAATGCATTTTGGCCAAAATGGAATGTGCCAAATCACAATTGGGCACCGCTGCTCGTTTATTTATGAAAAAATACTTTAATAATTGGAGGTGGGCATGTGTGTCTGTGTATATATTGTGATGTGCTTGGTAAAAGCAGTATTATAGATATAACCACCATAAATCTATTCGTACGTATGGTTTATAGAAAGGGAGTAAAACTATAATTTCACCTTTGTTACGAACTAAAAGAAAGAAAAAATAAAAAGGATAAGTTATAATTTTACTTCATATCTGTAAACTCACCTGTAAATCTATTAGTTTTGATCACCTACCCCCATAACATGTCATGTAGGAGGGAGTAGACTTTAATCTACTCACATGGGGTAGGTGATCAAAACTAGTAAATCTATCTGTACATTTAGTTTTGTCTTATAATAATTAGGGAGAAAACAATTGACAATAAAGGGAGGTGGAAATTTTTAAGGGGAATTATATTCTTGCCACACAAATTTATTTCAACACCACATTTTTTATTTACTTTAATATCCATAGCTAAAATTACATTAATAACCATTTTAAAATTTAATCCTGCTTTTTCTTCCATCACAATCATAATTATCTTAATTTGAATTCTCTTTAATAATTATTATTCTTTTCAATTCCCTTTTTTTAGTAATCAATTTCCACAATTTTAATTTATAATACGACTCGACAACTTTAGATTTTAAAGATTTATTTTCTTTACAGTTTCATTTTAGTACTTAACTTTTAGACGTCGTTTCATGAAGAATGATTTTAACCTTTTTCTTTTTATTTTAATATATCTTGATTTCTATAAAGTATAAATAGATTTATAATATTACCTAAGAACACATGATTTAATTGAAATAAAAAAATATAGTAATTAATGAATGGTGTTAATTTAAAATCTAATTTCAATTTTATAGGACTGACTTGTTCTAAATTAGAAGTTTTGAAAATTCTATACATTTATATTTGAGTTATTTGAAAAGTTAGAATATTTATGTTGCAAAAAAAAAGGGTTGGAATATTTTGTTATTCAATTTCAATTTTAAAAAAATTAATTGAAATTTGGAAAGTTATAGATGATTTAGGATTATATTAAATTAAGTTTGAGAGATTGTCTTTTTAACTCTACATGTGAACTTACATTAGTACTTCGCACTTAAAAATTAGCTCAAATTAATGATCATGTTGAGAGCTTCAATTTAAGATCTAACTAGTATAGCATCCATGTGATGCATAGGAAGAACAATGTTGAAAAATATAACAATAAGAATTTGAAAAATAAAGGGGGAAATATTTATACATTAGTTGAAAATATAAAATATGAATAACATTAAAAATATAATAATAGGAATTTGAAAATTGAAAGAGAAACATTTGTACATTAGTGAAAAATATAAAAGATGAATGTACATCAACGGAAATAATTAGATCAATAAACTAATTAATGAAAACCCTTTCCTACATTCAATGGGACCAATGAATTTGCATGACATGGTATAGGTCCTTATTAAGAATAATCCTATATGGACAAAAGATGAGACAAAAAAATTGACAAAAAAAGACACGTGTCTCATATGATTACCTTTGATATAAAAGTGATATGATATGCGAAAAATAAGATTTTACTTTGTGTCAGTTTTGTTTAAATTTTTATATGCATTTTTGTTCAAATAGCACAACTCATTTATTAAACGTAGCACATCATTTTAATGATGTATTAGCATTTTAAATATGTTTGAAATTTTAGAAATTTTCATCTTATATGATTTTGAAACTCAAACTTATGAAAAAGGGAACCAGTTTGAAAGAAGAATTAATAGTTATGAGAAATTTATTAGATGTTGATTTTTTGCAAAACAAATCTACATGTAGAAACTTCTTCAGTTTTCGGTTTCCAACTTATTATGCTAAAACATTAAAAATTTCTAAGAAAAAAATAAAAAAATAATCCTTTAAGCTTTGCTTGTTTCTAATGAGAATGATACCGAAATCTCCCTAAAACAATTATTGACATTCAAGTAAAGATCATTGAGGCGAACGGAGTTCACAATAGCCTTCTAAACTTATAGTGTAAGTACAAACTTGCCAAGTGTTTAACTCTGCCGTTGAGTATATTTCGGCAAACCCTTATCCTTGCAAAGAATTATAAGTCACCTAACATTTCTCATTATATGCATTTTCCGCAAACTTACAGCGTGTTTGATTGCATTTTTTTGTGAAAATATCAAACTCATGGAAAATGATTCAATCTTTATGAGTTTATTTGGGAAATGGGAAATAGAATTTTAAATTTCATAGTAGGAGAAAACATGGGAAAATAGGCAAAAACATAACGTCATCAGTTAATTTACAACATCAGTCAAAGACGGGAAGTAAGGTAGAAAAAATATTTGGATTACATAAAAAATATGAGATTTGAGGTTGAAATTGTCAAGTTTGGAAGGTTATGATTAAATTGCACAATATGATGAAATGTCAAGGTTAAATTGTACAAATTAGCCATTTCAAAATAGAAAAGAATAAAATAACAATAAATAAAATATGACATCAGCCATGACGCCAATGATTTTGGCGGGAAAACTTGTTTAGACTACTCTTGATTTAGATATATATAGATTAATTTGTATATATTTTGACTTACAAACAATATAAAAGAAAACAATTACGTTGTGTTAGATTTAATATATTTAGGAATATAAATCTTTGATGTGATTTTATACATTGATTATAGATAATTAATTTCATGGGTATATGTATAAATGGATAGTGATGTGCTAATTAAAAATATCTTTTAACTTTAGTGCATTTATAATGTGGTGTGAAAATTAAAATGGTGATAATATAATTGCCCTATTTTTAACTGGTTTATGTACGCGGAGGTTTGTAAATACGCATAACAACGTGCGATTTGAATGACAAAAACTCTTTTTTCATAATAACGACAATCTAGTTGATGACCCATATGACTTGTTTCATTGATGTTTCAACCAGTTAATACTGCGAAGTACATTTCGCTTAAATAGATGTGTCTGTTTGGCAATTAATTATGTCCGTTCTAATTACAGTTAACTTGAAGAGAGTCGAATGCGAAGCTTTGTCATTGGTTCAGCACAATATTACTCAAGTTAGAGACTCGCCAATCACCCCGCTCATTAGACACATATGTCAACTTTTAATTGGTGCATCTGGTTCTTGCTGTCATATTTCGAAAGCTCAAAATATGATAACCCGCTATTTTGCCGATCGTACCACCCCATTATTTTGCCGCTCATTCAACTCGTTTATCTTATGGTGTGTATTGAACTAATAGTGTCCCTTATTTTATCTCCAAATATATTCATCAGAGGACTGATTGATTCTAGTAATAAAAAATCACTTAAAAATAAATTACAGTTACGTGAGACGTCAACTCTGAAGTTAGACACTTCAGATAGATGCAAACTGAACTGATTCTCACATAAATGTGAATTGAACTAGTTTTCAAACCAATACTGTATCCCATAGTAATGTTCAAAGACCTTTCAAAGATCATACTACAAAACCTCTAAGACACGTATTATTCTCCTATGACACCACATAGGAGAACCCACTTGTGAGTCTTAAAAATCACATGTGGCTTTCTTATATAGTGTATATGAGAGAATGACACGTGTTCTCTAGATTTATATTAAAACCTCCAAGAGAATTTTCAACATTTTCACCGAATCCCATCCCATTAGTCTTTGATAATACATACATATCACTTGTATCACATTCTGTTTATGGGAAGCATGTCTAAGTGTGTGCATATTTCCAATGGAAAACCTAAACATTTGACTTCCGATCTCTTTGGGCTTGGCATAAAAGTGACACAAGGCCTTGGGGATTACAAAAGTTTGTGTTTTAGGAGAGACATCATTGTCCAACTGTTAAACCAGATTGTGTTTTACAGATCACAATAAACATATTCTACACTCCCATATTCTCGCCGAAGAATTGTCAAACCAGATTATTCCACGTTTATACAGAGTTGCAATTCAAGTCAAGCGCACAAAAAAATTCCACAAAGGCAAATGGAATCAATATTCCCCCATTAAATACATTAATTAATAGCGGTAAAACTTCACTTTCAAGAACCTGCAGTCCTTTTACGACGCTTTTTCTCTATGCTGATTATAAATAATTTTTTTTTTTAAGTTCTTTCCTTCCCATTGGAGTTCTATTAATTTATATATATATATTATACACGACATTGAGTATAAGTAACGTTTGAATGTATTGAAGGATTTTGTGTTCTAAAAAGTGCGATGTGAAGTGTGTTTTCTACATGTCTTCATGCTACATATTTTTATTAAACATTACTGTGTTTAAGTCTAAACTCAAGACATGATTTTAACCTTTTTTTTCTTCAAGCGTTACATTTTTAGAAAAAAAAATGTAAAGAAATATTGACAAATTTGTAGTTACATGCTTCAAAAAAATAAAAATAAACAAAATGTGAACAATATATAAAAGAGCAATGTTGTTTAACTCCAGTACTTGACATCATATTAAGGTAGGATTAAATGATAAGTTAAAACAAGTGAGTCATTTATCTGTGAATTTAATTTCATTTATTGTCTAATGCCACATTGATTGCCATATAGACTGGTGCTAAACAACATTAATACATTATTCTATATAAAAAGTAGAAGTAAAGACAAACATTATCTTATAGGTTTACAAAGAATTCTCTGGTTGGCCTTTTTGTACTAATAATAGTTGAGTACGTTAATAATTATCATATATGTGGTTTGGAACCAACATGAAGTCAATCACGAAGACTAATGAATTTCAATGAGAAAGAAATATTTACGAAATGATGAAGCGGGTTTTGAAGGGAAAATATTTGCTAATATATATAATAATACTTAGTGATTTGTTACTGTCGTACATATATTTTGCTTTTTAAGGTAAAAATCATAACTCCTCAAAAATGAACCATTCTAATTATCCATTCATGTTTTGTGTATACAAATATTTTACACAATTCAATGGTTGCCATTAGATTGAGATGTAATTTTAAGTGACGTGAAACGTGAAAAAATAGAATGCTGTCAAGTCTGATTGTGTAAAAACTTGTGTAAGTATAGAAAAACTCATATATATATATATATATATGTTTTTCTAAAATCTCACTATATGTCTATATCTACATAATTTTTATACACAATCTTTTTTTCTTTACACACACGTATAGCAGGATTTTCTATTCCTGTTTTTATACATATCACATTACTTATACATAGCATCAAAATCAAATGGTTGTAATCGATTGTGGAAAAACTTACACAATTATTATTATTATTATTATTATTATTATTATTATTATTATTTTGGGTACAAGTTGGTTACCATTTAAAAATTACCACCATTTATCAACTAATTTAAATTTAAAATTTTTGTCACATACCAACACACCATAGAGCCACATATTTGATGTGATATAAATTTTTACATCATTTTAATCGTTACATCCACGCGGCATTTTCACGTGACGATACTTATATAAAATTTGAATTTTAATCCATTTATAAATTATCCCAATTAAAAATAGTTGCCAATCGGAGTGATCATTTTTCCTTTTTCTACGTTTCTTAAACGGGACAAATTGGGGTAGATATCTGCATCCATCCCATGATTCGATGCGATAAAGATATATTTGCCTCAGTTCCACTGAACCAGACAAATACAAGACTATAAATCTTGATCTCGTTTAGAATTCTCCGTCCAATTAGACGTCGGGCCAATATTTTTGTAATCGCCGGCCGACAAGCCGGGTATGATTGGTTTTAGACTTTTGATACAATTCCACGCACCCCATCTTCTCATCACCCCAATACTCTAATAGTCAATACGTCATTTCCCTTTTCCCTCGGACCCAAGCCAACTATTTTAAACTTTGTGGGGCCTCATTTTGAAAATACTTCATAGTAATCTCTACCATATTTGCGTGACTCAGAAAATTTTCTAATAACAGCGGTGAGCCGGTGATATTCTTTATCAAACTGGTCATATGATATAGTTCAATAAAAAATCAATAAATGCCCATTTTATTATCCCATATTTCCTCCATTCTAACACCTTGTATGCATGCCCGAACCCTTATTGTATCAGTGGATAATATCAGAAGTTTTTTGATGTGTGACTTTGTCTAGAGACGGGTTATAAATTCCTTTCAATCAAGTTTCGTATTTAGTGCTAAACAAATAGACACCTAATTATTTTATCGGTTAAATTCTTTATGTGTAAGTGACGAATTTTCACGAATCCAAGTAGCAAGAATCAGTATCCACGTTAGCCTTGTGCTGTGGAGATCCTGTCTAAGAACTTATTAGATGCTCATAAAAAAGAGCCCCCTCTTCCTCCTCGTTTCTTCACTTCATGTACACTTGTCATTCAAAGAAAATTCTCTATGGGCTCTTGTCATTAAAAGTATTATCATGTGGAGAAAACTCTCCTTTTTGGGGTCTACCTTTGAGTTTTCCATTGATCCTCTTAATTGACAAGGTGACAACCACTATATATATATATATATATTTAATCTCTATCTTGCTTACTTCCCCAAAAAAAATTCCTCAATACTTTCACCTTACACAGTTACACATCAATTCCTCTCTTTCTTATCATGAGTAAAGATAGAAATGGAGATGCATGTGAGCTCAGAAAAGGGCCATGGACTTTTGAGGAAGATAATCTGCTTATCCGTTATGTAACTGGCCATGGAGAAGGCCACTGGAACTCCTTAGCTCAATCTGCAGGTGGGTAAAAAATCACACAGATTCTTGATTTTTTACTCTGCTTTTTTTTTTTTTTTTTTTTGTCTTTCGGTAATATTTTCTAGCTGGGTTTTCTTCAGGGCTCAAGAGAACAGGAAAGAGTTGCAGATTGAGGTGGTTGAATTATTTGAAGCCGGATATTAAGCGCGGAAATCTTACCACGCAAGAACAGCTCTTGATCCTTGAACTCCACTGCAAGTGGGGAAACAGGTGAATGTTGTTCTTTTAAAACCCGTTTAGCAAATTATTTCTATTTCAGAACAGAAACTGGTCAAACTAATTGAATCTATGCATTTTATCAGACTCACATATACTATACAAATCTCCACCACTCATTCTCACAAGTTTTGCTACGATTGCAGATGGTCAAAGATTGCACAACATCTACCGGGAAGAACAGACAATGAGATCAAGAACTACTGGAGAACTCGGGTGCAGAAACAGGCCCGGCAACTCAAAATTGACGCTAACAGCAAGAAATTTCTTGAAACAATTAGGAGGTTTTGGATGCCAAGACTGCTAGAAAAGGTGGAACAGAATTCATCAGAAACATCATCTCCATCTTCCTCCATTTCAACCCTGGAAACTCATCAAAAGCCAAGAGACAAGGTCACTTCTCCATTATTCCCAAAATCCAACATTCCCCAGGTGAACGATGATGCAGGTCATCATGAAGAGAACTCCAGATCATATGGAAGAAATTTACAGCAGCTGAGTTCAGAGAATAATGCAGAAACTTTCACCACTGGTCCTTCAGTTGAAGAAGATGGTTATCATATAGAGATAAATGTGTCAGAAACGGAGTCGCAGAAGGAGAATTTCTTTACGCAATGCCAGCAGGGGACTGAAAGTGATTGGTTTGATGAAGAAATAGCAGCCACTTTTTGGAATCCTGATGATTTCTGGGATTTTAGGAAACCTTAAGGAGTGACTCTAAGTACTAGACTTTTTAAGGTGGCTCCTGTTTTTGAAATGGGGCTGGAAAAACGAAGGGAGTAACTATAACTATGTATATGTACAAGTCTAATGCTCATGTTTTTGCTTGTTTTTAGGTGAATGAGTTATGCTATATGAATACTATCATGGATTTAAAATTGATCTAACACTATAGTGTCATACAGTCATGTGTCGTGCTATTGGGAATTCTAATGTGATGTATCTTGATAAACGCCATATAAACATATGATATATATAGTATCATATCATATGATGCTAGATCGGGACTAATTATGAACTCGGTAAGTGGAGTTGAAAAATTACTTTTGATTTTGTTTGAATATTTTTAATGCGATAATTATGTTATATATTATGAGCGTCATTTTTAAGTTGTCAATGAAATCCTTCTATCAAAGGCATCTCAAGAGCTGTCAAATTCTAATGCGTACTATTGATGTGAATGCTTTCACACAGGAACGGACCGGCTACGCGTCAAAATTTTCGAAGGAAACATCACATCTTTTTTTACGGAACTCAAACTATCACATGACTGTACAACATCACCTTAATCCCCCAACTCTCAATGTTGTGCAGTCACGTGGCAGTTTGAGCTCCGTAAAAGGAGAGGTGATGTTTCCATAGCAGGACCGAGCTAGTGCCACCTTAAATCTGAGCTCTAAGTAGCTCAAACTCAATTTTTTTTTTTTTTTTTTTAAATTCGTTAGCTAGCCAAACACTAAAGTTAAATATAACCTTTCCTTGGCCCCAAAGAAGTCCAAACAGGAACCAATCTTTAGAAATACGAAACAAAACAATTTTTTTTTAAAGGAAAAATCAGACGAAGCATTGATGTGAAGATTGAAGAAGAACCCTAGAAAAATCCCAATTTTGTAGTTCAATTTCGACTTAGATTTTGAAGTTCCACATCAGTAATTAGGAACAGCTCGACTTTCAGAGTTCAGATAGTAAGCTTGACCTCTTCTTTTTTCTTTTCTTTTCTCTTTGCAGGTTACTCGAGCACTCGGGCCACTACTGATTTTCAATAATTGTAAGAGTGAATTGGGGAATTTGCTAAGTCATTTGTTTGGGGCTTGGACAGACAAAAGGAAAAGTTGGAAATAGAGAAAAAGAAAGGATTAAATGGGGAATATTGTTAAAGTTTGTTTTAAACTAATTTGCAAAGGTGACTATGTCAAAATTTTTTAAAATTTTTATGTTAACATTTCTAGTGTAATTTCATTTCAAAAAATTTATGGTATGATAAAAAATTTTTCAGGAGGCAGCTATAGATCCAGCTCGGTCCTACGAAAAATTCTGGGTCCGTCCACGCTTTCACACAGACCAGCATGATATTTGGAGCCACCGAGGGCGCTAGACTCATTTCATTTGTAGGAGATTTCTATAAACTTTTACAAAATATTTCAAGAGTAAGATTTTTACACTCTTCAACCAACACTTTATTTTAATTTTTCTACAAACAATAACTCTCATCTAATTATTAATTAATATTAATTTTTTTAAAGAAGAAATTACTAAAATTGACCACTTTTAAAACTTCATTTTCCCTCGTCTTGTACCTAAATACCCCTAACAATGATTAGCAATCTCGACATACATTTATACGCAACATCTAGAACTCAAATGTGAAAGGACTCTAAACTTTCATGCATTCAATGGAGATTCTCAAATGACATAACCAAAAATATTCAACTTGTTTATATACTTTTATTGACCCAAAAAAAAAAAAAGGAAATCCAAGGCATGATAGCTGGTCCGTAAATTGCTAGAACCAATATGATTCAAAGCACAATAGAAGTTCTATAAACTGCGTTTCACAATTAGTTTCTTTTCTTTTTTTTTTCTTTTTTTTTTTAAAAGTACACACCAATTTTATGGGCACGCACTTTTAAAAACTTACAAACTTCTTACATATTGACTCAAGAAATAATATCAGTTTAGTTATTACTCACCACATATAAATGTCAAGATCTACATTTTGAGGGTAAGACTATGCAAAAAGTTTCATTCAAAAGTAAGTTCGAGACAATAACAATCAAATACAAGGGCAATACAATGTTTTAATCCAAACTTGGTCATTTTTTGCAAATGTTATTGATATGTGGCATTCTTGAATTACCAATCTCAAATTTTCCATTTTCATAATAGAAACAAATTTAATTTATACAATTTGACAAGCAATACATTGAAACTTGCACTAATTAAACTATCAAGAGCGAGCTTAATATGAAGAGCGCAAAATTAACATTCAAACAAGAGAGTTATTTGAATTCAAAGACTTATATAACTTTAAATATGTTTAATTCAACAAAGTTGTCACACCTAACCTTACAAAGAATTCAGCTTACGGCTAAAAAAAATTTTCAAAAAAGAAACAATTTGCAATGTCGGTAAACCCATAATAATCATATCGAACTCGAAATCAATTGTTTTATCATAACCTAATTGACCATTGCAAGATCAAAGATTATGTCAATTCAAGAATACAAAATGAATTGACAAGTAGCCTTAAAAATTAGTGTAGTCTAATCATATAAACTGTAAGTACACTTTAAGCTCTTGCTGCTAAGAAAAGTGAACGGCCCCAAAGTTTGCATGATAAAGATACAACTAGAAGCTAATTTGTACTTGTCCAATTTTGAGTTTTGTCTAAAGTTGAGCCAAGACTAACCAGCTATGACAAACAAGGGCATTGACGACACATTCCTTTAGTCACATATGAATTTCTCAATTTAACAAAAATCCATGTCACGTTTGTCCTTTAAGCCATGTACCTTTTTGTATTTTGGTTTTTAGTTTTGAGTTCATTTTTCATTTTGTATTTTGAACATAATTTAAGGGGAACAGAATAGTTTTTGTGTGTGTTTTATAGTAATGGCAACATGTTGTTTTAAGTATTTTTTTGAAAATGTGAAGGTAAACCAGTTCACCGTTTCTAAAAACCGAAAATAAATTGAAAAGGGCAAAGCCTCTTGAGATGTTCAGTATTGTGAAAAAAAGATTAATCTAATATTCTACTTTGATACAACGATAAATCCTTAACAAAATCGCACCTTGGCATATGACTTAACAGGCTAAGTTTTCATGTGAAAAGGGCTTTAAAAGCATATAACCACATTCCCCCCCCCTTTCGAGTTTCTATCAAATCATTCGTTTCACGATCGTTCACATCAACCAAACGAGGGACCATTTACTTATGCATATTTTAATTACTTTTCTTGCTTAAATAAGAGTTCTATTACCCCATATTTGCTCCCTTTATCTCTTTCATCAATGGATGTGAAGTTTCGTCCAAGAATATGTTGTTTCGAATGTCCACTCCTTTGGTGGTCGGTCCCTCCAAATGGAACAAGACTTTTCACACGTAATAAGCCAATCTTAGAGCACTTCAAATCATGTTCAGCGAAAAATATAGGGGAGAAAAGAGGAAAATTTAGGGCGAAACGAGATAAATGAGGGGACTAAATTTGCCCTATTCATTTGGGTTTTTCCATCACGAATTTGCCAAAATTTAAGTTTGGGCACTTTTCCGTTCAGGTCTCCAACATTTCAATATTTGATCAATTTTGTCCTCATTCTTTTTTTAGACCTACTAGGCCCCCAGCTTTTCATTTATTATCTCGTTACATTCCTACCAACACTTCCGTCCCCAACCTCTTATTTTCAACTATTAATTTCTATTAAAATTATCATTATACTTTTAATTATTTAAATAAAATAAATAATAAAGAACAATAAAAAAATAAGAAGTCTACATATGCTATCTCATCCCACCCCAAACCCATCACACCCCAGTGACAAATCGCCGAACATATTGATAATAATAATAATAAAAAAAAAATACAATCTACGCTAAAGTTGGTGATACCCATTCTAAATTAAAAAAAAAAAAAGAGTCGCTGATCTGAGAATTGTGGGACAGATTTGATCAGATTTTCTAATCAATCACAAGTCACATTGCAGATACAAATTAGGGTGGATAAAAAAATCACTTTCAATTTACATATATAGAACCTAACCTTAATGCCCTAATTCAAATTCTCTCTCTCTCTCTCTCTGAGATATATATATATATATATATCATCTCCTTGATCTACTCTCATCCGTTATGCTCCTCATCCGCCAATTGCAAATTATATTTGTGGGCAGCACAGATTAAGCCCCATATAATATGAATTTATCCCGTTCCCTTGTGTTGTTTCTGGATTATAATGATGTCATTTTTAAAACTTACCCCTGGAGTGATGCCATTTTTGACAACAAAAAGAAGAGGGGAATTCTCTTTTTCGCAAACTTTATAGAGCCCAGAACTCCACGCTGCTATCCACTGGATCAAATGAGATTGGCATGGGTAACAGATCGGGGTAGGTTAGGGTGATGATCATAGAAAGAGATAGAAAATAAATTAGAATTAGAGTATTAGAGTTAGGTCCCCTTTTTTATAAATCAAAAATGATTTTTTTGGCGGATTTATCCCTATTCGTATTCGTCATGTGATCTGTGGTAGATCAGAAAATCCAATCCGATTCATACAGCTGATATATAGATCGACAACTTTTTTAGACGCAAATTAGATATTCATTGAAATAAGTGTTGATCGAATTTTTTTGTTATAATCATTTTCGGTTGTTGTCATTGGGGTTTAGTTTTGTTAGGGTGGGTTAGGTTAGGTAGATTTCTTACTTCCCTTTTTTTTGGTTTAAAGAATAAAGGGTATAATGATAATCTTAATAGGATTAACAGTGAAAATTAAAATATTGGGTATAGGAAGTGTTAATGGGAACATAGCGCGATGATAAATGAAGGGTTTGGGTTCCTAACGTTGAAAAAACATGGAGACAAAATTGTATAAAAGTTGAAAAATTGGAGACCTATAATGAAAATAAAGAATCAATGGTATAATAATTATTCTAATATGGGTTAATGCTGAAAATTGAAAGGTTAGGGATGCAAGGTGATGTTGGGTACATAATACAATAATAAATGAAATGTTAGAGGCCTAGTAGGCCCAAAAAAAGAAATATGGACAAAATTGATCCAAATTTGAAAGAGTAGGGACCTAAAGTGAAAATTACCCTAATAATAAGAATAGTAATCAGTGGTATATAAACCCTACCTCCATTGCAATGCTGAGTCGTCCATAACGCAATGTCAACTCTTCAAACTCCAATGTTTCTTTAGATAACCAAGTCTTCAATATAAGTAATCTATGATAATTTTCTACCACTTATGGCACTCACATATCTCATATGGCCCACGTCGCTACATATATTCACGTAGCACGCTTACATGCAAATGCACAAGGCATCCATATTGATGTTAAAATTACTGCAGTTATATCCCAAAATTAAAAACACATCTCAACTGTACCTAAGTTTTTCATTAGTCAGTAAGCATTCCAGTGTAACTTTTTTCACCTTCCCAATTTCCTTACGAAAATGTCAAAATATTTACCAACTACACAAAAATGCATCTTCAAACTAGATAACATTATTTCTATTACATACAAATCTGGATAGTATTATTTCTATAATATACATTCTACATAGCACTACTTTATATACCTCTGGTACTTATTACTACGGATGAAATAATAAAACTATTCCTCCAATTAGAAGAGCTCAGAAAATTTCTGAAGCATTAAACTCCAATTCCACAAATATGACAGGATTTTATGATTTAAAAAAGAGATTGACGAGGTAAATGGTGCATCAATTTGCAAACCCACAATTTAAGAAGTGTCTTACTGATTGAAACGAGTAGAAAACCCGCATTCGCTATAGAATCGTGATATAATTTCTTCCGCATGTGAAAAGGTGATCACCAGATACAAACAAAGCAGCTAAGAATTTTTAATTTAAATTACACAGACATGGACATTATCTGACGAGCAAGTCCAGGATCCTGTTGCAAAAGTTCTTTCAGGTTGTTCTCCACCTCGGCCATCTGCTTTTCTAAGTACTCCTTAGAGGTCTGTTCAATGACAAACAAGATATCTCAGTTATCCAGTAACACCAAGAAAATGCCCATTGCATAATCATTTCATGCGATTGCATATTTCATTTTTCCACATCAAGTAAAAAGAAATTTGACTAGACCCAAAAGGTGGCAGCAGAAAACAAAGTCAAATGCAATCAGCCAAAACAGATCTTAGTTTTGTTAATTCAACGCATTTGTCTACCAACAAACATCCATAGCCCCATTTTTAACAGCAACAAATAAAAAACGAAGCAACTGCCCTGTATTGGTAGGTCAGTTGCCACGCGCACAGAAGCGGCGTCAATGTCCTTCGGTGGTGTGTCACAAGGAAACAGCGGTGCTAGAACTTTATTGTTGTCTGCCAAATATAAGCCCAATTTCGATGTCTTGAGCAACCAGTTTCACAGTCTCATGTATCTCACAATAAAATGGCATCCCATTACAGATTTATGCCAGTCTCTAATGCCCAATTTACTCAATTGGAAACTTGAAAAAATAGTTTGATATAATTGGTCATATATTTCAAATTCATGCCACGACGAAGTACAAAATTGACACGTATACTAGGACAAAAGCCATGTTAAAAGTTTACATGGCTTTCAACATTATGCATACATGTCGGTTTTGGTGCTTCCACGTGGAACACATTTGAAATATAAAACCAATATAATTGACCGCCAAACACACCTAAAATATAGGGCTGTTTGATTCTCATTTTGATATTGGCATTATAATTTTACCTACCACTACTCAAGCACTTATCCAATCTCCATTACCCATTCAACACATCACAACAATTTACCCATTACAGTAAGAAATTATAATGAGAATGAAAAAACACATGCATATTATGTTAAAGTTGCTCCATCTTAATCAGCAGGAACTACAGCCTTCCAGCCTGCTTTGTGCTATAGTCAGTCATCTCAACGATTTTCACTTATTTGGGCGAGCATCTTAGCTTCTCTTGTGCAAGTAATCATGACAAGCATAATTGGTATTGAAAGCTAAAAACCAAGCTCCCAATTTCATATTACACAAAAAGGATATTAAGATCACCAGTTAACAATAATGATTCTATCTAATTAGAAAGAGAAATAGATAACTGTTCAAAGTTTTTTCCTCAGCAAAGAAGTGTTTTGTGTCAGAGACTATTGATTAAGGGTTATCCAAAGATTTACACTAGCTTAGACATTACTATAGTCATAGGGAACATTAGTTTCCAGTTTCTATTTCAAAATGGAAACAGAATGAGTGGAGATGGGTAATGGAAAATATGAATTATATGTGGAGAAAAGGATTTGACCGGTGTCTATTTTGAATAAAAACAGAACAATAATATTGGCATTCTTGGTAGAATAATATCACAAGTTTCTCATGATTTCACTTATCCAACTGGCAGAATGCAATTCACGTGACAAAATGGGTAAAGCATCAAACTAGCTTTTTGTTTCTTTCTTTCATCTTTTTTTTCCCCTTCAAAAGAATATATATAGCTGGATATATATAAATATATATATCCCTAAGGGTTTCACTTGCAAAATTAAAAATCTAAGTGAAAAAAAAAAGTGAATCAATTGATTGAAAAATTAAAAAAACATAGAAAAGTATGTGTATATATATTCTACTTTCTAAGTCAGAAGTCCCCCATTTGGCCTATTTTATCTTAAAAGTTATGTTTCTGCCTCTCCATGTCCAAATGTGTACCTCTATATGTAATGATAAAAAAATATCAACTATGACTCAAGTCTCAAAATGCCCAGAGACATTCCACAGCCTGGTATGCACGACCAGTAAACCATATGCATCAAACATGAAGTGCACAGATATTTTACATTCTAGACAACAAGAATTGTATGTTATACATATAAAACATCAAAACAAGTAAAAATTTTCTCCAAAAAATGTAAAGCTAAATACAAATTTTAATAGTAAGAGAATTTCCAGCTATGTTGCTCGGACTCTTCACTTTTTGAGAAGTACCCGTGTCGGACACTCGGATATGGGATAAGGGTATGGGATCCTTCTCGGATCCTTTAAGTCAAAAGAAAATCCTTTATATCATTCAAATCAAGAGAAGATCCTTTGTATTCTCCCAAGAATGCACATAAACCATCAGAATATTAATTTCCAAAGTCAATTTTAAGTTTAAAGATGAATTCATCTACTTTTTCTAAAATATGGACATCTTTTAGCCATGTCCCCATATCCTAAATTTTTGAAAATGAAGGATCCGACACTCGGATGCATACCCGTACCCGACACCCGTACCTGAGTCCTAGCATCATAGATTTCCAGTATAATTCTATAACTAAGATGCAGTTTGAAAACACCAGAGAATTTCCAGGCTAAGGCCCAGTTTCTATTAGATTATATAAGCTGATAGTCATCAGTTATTGAAAACTAAAAAAACTGGGCATGTTTGGTCCCCATTTAACATAAAACTTTCTCATTAAATTTATAAAATTCTGTAGAATGTGAGATTGATGGAGTAGTAAGTGAAGCTAGTTGCGTGTCTCATTAAATGTGCAGTTGAAATTGATTTAACTGTCCTTTGCATAAGCAAGAAATGTAATCGAACCTGCAAAGAGGCAAGAGCAGCTTCACTATCCTTAAGCTTTTGATCTTGTTCCTCCATTAAAACAGACTTTGGCTCCAAAACAAATCTGCTCCACATCAAATTTCATAGAATAACACAATTTCTACGGCACATGTCAATATATTAATTTCAAAGTACAAATGGGTTATTGCATAACTCACGTTCGGCCTATGGACTTATATGTATTTGAATCATCAGATAATTGCTTAAGCTCCTCCAAGGTCAAGTACGCTCGCTTCTTTTCTGTTTCTTTATTTCTCATCTGATTCTGCACCTGCACAAATAAGCCCCCATTATTAGAGGAAAAAAATAAACAAACAAATAAATAAAATGATTCTTTCAGGAATATGGTGAAATTCAGTTGTATAGCCATCGTTAGAGCTCATGCTAACCTGCTTCAACTTTCCCGTTGTCTCGATTATGCGACCTTGGATTTCAAGAAATGCCTAAAAAAGCAGACTATAATGTGAAAAATTAAAGTTTCCAAAGGGAAAATAAAAATACAATATAGGTGACTTCTGTGTACTCACGCTTCTGTTAGCTTCATCTGCCATTTTCTTAGGTCGTTGCTCTCACTTTTCTCACTGTCAGCTTCAAGACTAGTTGAAGGAACGGCAAGTAAGTAGCCTGTGCTGAAGTACTTATTAATATATATATATATATATATATAATTTAGTACAGAGCTAAAACTTATTTAGTTAATTACCTATGCCAATGCATTTACTTAATTGTATTTTCTTTATTCTTATTTTTAATTCTTTGGGGAAACGTTAGCATACATACTACAGCATGCATTTGCTAAAGCAGAGATTAGGATACTTAGGGAAGCACAAAATACTTCTACAGGTAAACACAATGTATAGCCCCAATTAGATACTTAACCAAACTAAGACATGAGCCCATTGTACGCGTTTCTTGATTCAGTAACTATTTTGATATTCAATTCTTTATATTTAGACACACACACACACACACACACACACACACACACACAAAGGGAGGAAGAAAAAGAATACAAGATGTCCTGAAAAAAAAGTTTATGCTATATAAAGCTTTAATGACAATATAAATCTTGATGATGCTTTTTTTGTGTATCTTCTTTAGCTGAAAATGTTGACCCATGTTCATCCATCACAAACAAGATATACTGTAAAAATCCATTATCACATACAAAATATTTGCAACTTAATATAAAATAAATGAGTAGTAAGAACACTAGCTATAATCTATTATGCATAAAAAGTATTTTCTTATTTAAAGCAAAATGTTAAATAATAAGTCTTCCAGTAAACAAATAAAAAATAAAAATAAAAAGAAAGAAAAGAAAAGAAAGAGGAAGAAGAAAAAGGGAAGCGTAAATGAGATTTAAAATTCCACTGAAAAGCAAGTTACAATTGGCAATTATGATCATTTTTACTTGAGGTCAAATAATTTATCCCATTCACGCTAATACAATTGTTACCCCAAAAAAAAAAAAAAAAACTACGAAACTTTTATAAATAAATAGTTGGATTCAGAATTTCAAATGGATGGTTCAATAATCAATATCCTGTCATGCATGATAGATAATAAAAACAAAAAGATTAAATTTAGAGAACATAGCATGAGAATCAGTAATTGTCAATGTATAGAAGTTTGAGGCAAACATATATGTTGGATATTCATTTAAATCTTTCTTCTAAGGATCTTTTAAAAGGAAAAAAGGGAATTACATCAATGATATGCCTCATTAATAGTATCTTATATTTACCTGAAAATATAGCAACCCATCATTCACTAGAACATTCAAATTACATACCTTAACTCCAAGTAAGATATCTAATAATAGCAACACATAAATAAAAGATGAACATATCTTATAATTCATCAGTATCATCAGCTCAAGTAAAAGTTGGTTGGCTAAGCTGAGAAAATATATTGGCAAGGAAATAATAATTTTAAAAGTTGAAATAAGGCTAATAACTTATCTTGATAGAAAAATATGAGCAACTTCCAAATAAAAATTCCATATTTGCAAAAGAATAAGCAAGAGTAATATGCCTCGACATGTATAAGTTAAAGTAGCTCTAATTCTTTTTATGCCTAACCAAATAATGCCTGCTCAAATAGTTAGTAATCCTTAGTTTAGTTTGACAAAGGAGCTCACATAGCAACAAATAGGTTGACTAATCTTTCATTTGTACTATGCCAAAAGAATGAGAAATACAATTGTCAAAATTCAATAAATAACAAAACTGTAAAGCATATATTTCCCATTATGCTGAACAAAAGGGAAAAAAATTCATTCTCCTTAAATTAATTTTTGAAAGGGTTAATTTCACAAATCATCCCCAACCTTTGAGTTTAGTCTCGATTTCGTCCCCAACCTTTGTTTTGACACCCCATAGCCCCCAACCTTTGAAAAATACACACAAATCGTCCCTATTTCTACTGTTTCACCAAATTTTTATCAAAATGACAATTATACCCCCATAAACTTTTTAAAATTTTTTTTAAAGGGTTTAAAAATAATAAAAAACTAAAAAAACCCACCCACCCCAACCCCACCCCATGTCCCCCACCCCAAAGGCCGTAATTCAGGCAGCCAGCCGCCGGATTTGTCCATTCCGACCGCCAAAAAGGGGGTGAATCCCCCCCATTTTGCTGCCAAAAAAGGGGGTGAATCCCCCCCATTTTGCTGCCTGGAATGGCAGCAAAATGGGGGATTCACCCCCTCTGTGATGCCATTTTGGCAGCACAAATGCTGCCGGAAATGGCAGCAATTTCGCTGCCATCTCCGGCAGCAGAAATGGGGGGTGAATCCCTCCCACTTCTGAGTTTCCATTGGGGGGGGGGGATTCATCCCCCATTTCTGAGTTTAAATGCTGCCGGAAATGGCAGCGATATCGCTGCCATTTCCGGCAGCATTTTTGCTGCCAGAAAATGTCAGCAGGCAGCAGAAATGGAGGGTGAATCCCCCCCATTTCGCTGCCGGATTCACCCCCCATTTCTGAGTTTAAATGCAGCCGGAAATGGCAGCGATTTCGCTGCCATTTCCGGCAGCATTTTTCTAGCAGCAGAAATGGGGGGGATTCACCCCCCATTTCTGAGTTTAAATGCTGCCGGAAATGGCAGCGATTTCGCTGCCATTTCCGGCAGCATTTTTGCTGCCAGAATGGCAGCACAGAGGGGGGTGAATCCCCCCATTTTGCTGCCATTCCCTGCAGCAAAATGGGGGGGGGGATTCACCCCCCTTTTGGCCGCCAGAACGGGCCGGAATTACGGCCGGCGGGGAGGGAGTTATGGGGGTGGGGTGGGTGGGGTTGGGGGTGGGGATGGGGTGGGGTCTGTTTTTTAGTTTTTTATTATTTTTAAACCTTTTTAAAAAAATTTAAAATGTGTATGGGGGTATAATCGTCATTTTGATAAAAATTTAGTAGAACAGTAGAAAATAGGGATGATTTGTGTGTATTTTTCAAAGGTTGGGGGCTGTGGAGTGTCAAAACAAAGGTTGGGGATGAAATCGAGACTAAACTCAAAGGTTGGGGACGATTTGTGAAATTAACCCCTTTTGAAACGATTTAGTCTCAACGGATATTTATTACCCAAGAGATCCAATTAAGAAAAAGTATGAAAATTGCATTTTCAAATAAAAAATTGGATATAATATAAAATGACCAATGTATAAATAAAAACCCAAGTCTTAGTCGTTCATGAAAATATCATACCATGAATCCAATAAAATGTAAAAACAGAAGTCAAACACATTAGAGCTCCAAACGAAATCTCATTACATATAAATTTCAACCTAACATAATAAAAGAAACACAACACAATCAGCATATACACATAAATAAAATAAAACATAATAATAAGCTTCATCTCAAACCTACAAACGATCCAACTCCAGTAAACCAAAAACTCTCCACTATAAATGAGTAAACATAAAAAAGTTTAAATATTAATATATTATGAGAATAAGATAAAATAAAATATTTTTCCTAAAATATATTTATTCCCATAAAAATTCCAATCTATAAGGATTAAATCTTTCCTTCACGGCTTATTGAGTTGAAATTTGCATAATTCTAAGCATGATTATCAAGATAAGCTTCCTTCCAGTATAACCTCTCACAATTCTCTCTTAGCACAGTATCGTAACACATATCTTTCGTTGTTTTGCACCAGGATTCATTCTACTATCAATTGCCAATGTTATAACCAAATGAAGTGCCACTACAAGATCAACTTGCAACATTCAAGGAATTAAGAAAAAAAATAATAATAATAATAATAATAAGATCTATTCAGATTCATTCCATTTTCCCTTGAATCCTCATTTTGTTTGATTTCCCATTACGTTTTCATTTTCCAAAATGCTATGAATTAAGGAGAAACAATTTTGATAAGAAAATGGAATAAATCTGAGCACCAAACATGGAAACACAAATCTACATCCATCCATGAGAGGAAACTGTAGAAGTTAGATATAATTCCATCTTGAATGTGAAATACCAGTCCTTGAAGAAGCAAATGCACTATTTCTTCAAGTTTCTTAAACCAAGCAACCGTCTGTGCACTGAAATTGCCGTAGAAAAAAAATGATAAAAAAGCCCATTCTACTAAAATCCCCATTAACTCAATTAATCAATGACCATCAACAAAGGGTTCATTTCCTACCAAATTAGAAATAAAATGATATTTCAAGCACCTAAATGTCGATGACATTCTGATTGTTTTATAAGAATACCTTTTTTAAGGGATTAAAAGCCCTAACAATTGATTCCACACACGGTATGGGCAAGAGAACAGACAGCACATATAGATCTTGAAGGGAGTGGCCGATCGCGTTATGGCGGTGCGAATTGCCGTGTTAAGAGAGGTGAATGAGGAGGGCAAACATATCGAAGGGCAGGCACAACAGTCGGAAGAAAAAAAAAAGAAAAAGAAATTAAATGGAAAATTAAAAGACCAAAACTGCGTCGTTTTTGTAATAGTGAGAAGAAGAGATAAATAATTAGAGGATGGGTGGTTATATTAACACCACATTTTTTACTAACCACACCATATTTTAATTATACTCATTATTTTTTATATTTTTAATTCTTTACATTACATTATTAATTAACTTTTTTTCATATTTTTATTTTTAGCATCTTATTATCATGAAATATTGTATCGAATGATATCTTGATTCCAAAAATTTCATTGTAAGAATTGTTTAAGTTTCTTAAAATAAACAAACGTGTAATATATAATAACACACGACTACGTATTTTCATATGACTTTAAGGTACAAAAATTAAATTTTTTAAATATAATCGATCATTAAAAATATGAAAAGATATTTAAATCAAAAGTTCGAGAAAAATGTCGCAAAAACCTTTAGGGGATTAAATGCTATAACAATCAAAGATTATGGATATTCACATCTATATCTATATCTATCACTAATCATCATCATCATCACTAATATATAAAAGTGGGGATGTGTGTAAAATATCCACTTCTTCACTTTGTCCCTAACTTTTTCTTTTAATACCAAGAATATCCTTATAATAATTGTGTAATTATTTAAGATTTAAAATCTTAGTAAATGACATCTTAATTATACTTGAAAAGTTCCGTCAAAGATAGGTTATAGAACTTAATTAATAACCACTCTATTGTGACATTATCATTATTTTTTTTCCTTTACTTTAGTACCATGTCTATAAGATACGCATATTGTGTATAATTATCTATTTTTATTTAGTAAGAATATGTTTGGAAAGAAAACATTATCAGAGATATTTAGTTTTTAAAGTGATTTATTTGTTTATATTTAAATAACATATACTTTGTATGAAATCATTAATTAATGATTATAAATTTACAGTTTTATATTGTGTAATAATGATATCATAAGTTTAAAAATTTATTCCCAAAAGAATTCTCAAATTTGTGTCTTGTCTTGTAAATCATTGTTTTCTTTTTTCTTTTTTTTTTTTTTCTTTTCAAGTGCGAGTGTTATTATGGACACTATCGCTTTAGCTTTGGGAAGCATCTACTAATCATATTACATCCAACCTCCTGGCTAATTTCTGTGATCTTTTCTCTGTGTAATCAATGCATCTTTCCAGCTTTTCCGTATGTCAACCATTATCTCAACCAAACCATCTTCTATAGATCAATTACACCCTACAATATGACTGATACTCTTGATTTACTTATGGTCCAGCCTCAAAAGAATCCTTCCCTGAGGCTCTATTGTCAGGTCTTTTGGAACAGAAAGAAGGAATCATCAATTTCTGTCAATTACCCTCATTTTAATTGGGATTTTTTTTGTGTATAATGGGAAGCATCTTAGCATTTTTAACCCTTTTGTTGTGTGGCACCGAGTACAGGAAAACACTCCAGTGTCCACTCAGAGACCCTATCAAAAAGCCCAATTTGATCAAGACTTCAACCATTCTACCATTTATATTTATAGATTACCGTCTTTTGTTATTGGAACGTGAAGCAGTGTGTGGTTCTTTGCCAATGATTGATTTGTTATTATACCCAAACGAGGATAGGAACTTAATGAAGCAAAATTCATGGAATTGTTTTGAAATTGTTGAGAAATCAGCCCGCAAAATTCAAGGAAATAGATGTCAGAAAGCTGATCATTCTTGTCTGATTTACATAGTGGACTCAAAAATGAATCCAATCATTTGGCTTTGATGATTACAAACTTCTGATTCAATTGCAAATTTCAGTCATTTTTCTTTTTCCAATTACATCTGTTGGAGACTAGAATTTTTGTTCGGTTGGATAACCAAGGTAGGACACTTACTGATGATTTTTCAGCGACGAATCTGTGTTGAGAGCTTCTTGATGGGGTATCTTGGTGGCCGAAGAAGCTGTTTTCCAGTTCCTTGGTGGTATAATTCAGGTTAGTCTCTCCCGTTCGTTTTCTCTTTCCTCTTTTTCTTCCTTTCATTTCTTTTTCTTTCTACTATCCCTGCTTGGCATTCTCTTTTGTTGAGGGAGGTACCCCTTGTAACACCCCGCAAAATTTTAACAATGAAGTAAGCAAAATAATAATATTTTGATAATGATGGGAAACTACTTGAATTCCAAGGATTTCACGATTATGGCTCAATTGAACGCCAAAAAAGTATAATGTGATAATATAATTGTAGCGACCGGGAAATTTTAGAATAAAATAGTATATTTTCTTTTATAAAAACGTGTCACTACGACTTACCTAGTTTATTTACTTAAATATTTTTAGTGGTGCTCGTCTAGTCGCAATAAAAATTAATTAAAATAAATACAAACTGAAAATCTTTAAAGATCGGTTTAAATCTATAATTCTCAACGATTTATTTTTTGAGCCCAAAAGTAGTCTTGCAAACCAAGAAAAACTAACGTGGGAAAGATTTACAAAAGAATTTCTTTCCATGTTTACTCAACGAAGTTATTTAAATTGAACCAAGAAAAAATTAACTCGAAATCTATAAATTCCCTTCATGGTTCATTAATTTATCACACACAAAAGATCCACAGCAAATTTCTAATCTTTCTCTCGAGTCAAGACAAGGTCTGTACACGCCCAAAAACTTCAGCCTTTGTCTTTGTTATTTTTACTTCATACAAGCACATGTACATAGGTTCTTTATAGATACATACACACATACCCAATGCCATCACTGCCAATTTCCATTGTCAAACCTCACCGCCAATTGCCATTGTCAAACCTCTCACTTGTTCCCTTAAATTTATTCTAAAAAACGTCACACACACACACTGCCATACATATATATATATATATATATACACCGAGTTCATACATATATACACATATCCATACACCCAACCATACAGATACAGAGACATATACACCTGCACACAAGCATATATCTTCTCTGCACCACCACACCATCAACTACTTTCATCGCCGGCAACCGCAGCTCGTCGGAAATCCACTCACAGAATCCCGCCACTCTCGACCCTTAAACTCACTGTAAACCCATTATCAAGCATTACCTATATACCAAGAAGCATAGCAAGACAACTACCCATCACCCCTCTTCGCCGGAATTCCCTTTGTCGGTGTTTAATTCCATTAATTTCCACCGTTTTACACGCACGCACTTGATATTTTATGGCATAATTTTGGTCCTCTATTTTTTTTCTTGTCCTTGGCGAATTGGGGAGAGAAAAACAAAGGATTTGGGATATTATATTAAATTATTTTTGCACCCAGGTCCCCAGGTTTCTGTTATTAACAACTGAGTCCCTAAAGTTTCTCGATTACCTATCAAGTCTTAAATGTTTTCAGTTTATATGAGTAGGGATTTCAACTTTCTATTTTCCCAGCTTCTGCCTAAAAGTTTAGCTTTTATCTTTTTAGTCCCAATCCTAAACTATTTCAAAACTTCAATTTGATCCTTAAAGTTTATATTTCTTTCCATAAATAATTATTTTCACGATTCTAAGATAAATTAATTTCTTTTGACTAGACGAGGCGCGAAAATCAATAGACGAGTAGATTTATTGCTATGGTTGCTCAACTCACAAGGTTTAAGGTAGACTCTAAATTTATAAAATGTTTTTTAAAGTATTGTGCATTATTAATTGATTTATGTGATAAATATTATGTAAAAATATGTGATTACAAGAAAGTTTGCATATTATTATATGTTTAAGAAAGAATGCATATATGCTTAAGATCTCTTTATAATACGCATATCTGCTTTAATGCATAAGAACGAGAACATTTGTTCTCAAAGACAAGACAAGATCCTTCCAAGAAAAAAAGAACTATTTACATGTTTACACGTTATGTTTATTATATGAATTGATTAATATGCGCTGGAGTCTACTGAGTATATTTTTATACTCATTCTTTCAAACTAACATTTTCAGGTTTTAGGACCCGTGGCGGGACGATGGACGAAGGCTATTAGAAACTAAAATTTGAATTTACCTTACATGTTCTTTAAAGTTTTTCATTAACAATTTATTTGAGTCTTAGGTTTCAAACTAATTTAGACAAACTTCTTTATTATTTATTAATAAGATTTTTCCGCATTTAAATATTTTGTTATAAGTTCTGTATTTTTAAGTTACTTTCAAAGACCAGATAGCGTCTCAGGTTTCTTAAATTTGGGGCGTTACAATAATCGCATCGAATTGCAAAGTTGCAAGATTGTCATTCAATTGAATAACGAAAATTGAAATATGACAATATGATTGTATTTGAATTGTTACTCAAATGAATATTGGTAACATGACTGATATTTGAACAATGAATTGAAATTTGAATATGGTTATTGACAATGTATTGATAGTGATTGTATAACCACATGAACTTGCTATTGATAATGTAAACGTTATTTTGACAATGATCGAATAACCGTTTGAAATGTCACAAGAATTCAAAGAATTGTGACTCAAGGAAGCCTAAAAGTAAAGAATGTGGTTATTAGTCAATATTTTGGAAATTGATAACTTAATTGTAAAACCCTATTAAGTGAAATGGCTCAAGTAATGAGAATCAAAATGTTATGACTAAATCATAAAACAACCCAAAGTATAAGGACTGCCTGAGCAATTTTTCGCTGAGTGTGAGGTGCCACATTTCGCCACGTGTCATAGTTTGGTTGGTGGAACTAAAAGTGTTATTAAAAACAACTAAACTCAGATATTTTTAGCAATTATAAATAAGGGGAAAGGATGAGGATTTTCTTAAGCTTCCTTAATCAACCCCAACCAACCCTACCATTTCCTCTCCCTCTCCACGTCCCTATCTCTCCCTTCCCCTCCACTTTCATATGTGGGCTATTTTTTCCCATACTTTGCTTGTTATTAATAAGAAGCAAGAGTTCGAAAAATATAAGAAATTCGTTCAAATGAAGTGAGAGGAGGAAAACAACCCTTAAAACCTACCAAACACTTGGTTTTGCACTTGTAAATAACCTCTCTTCATATATATAATAAATACAACTTGAAATATCACTTTGATCAAGAAAATTGGAGGTTTTGAGGGCATTTATCAACAACTCAAAGAATCTTTGGAAAAATCAAGTGAGTAACTAATACTTCGATTCTCTTTTTACATTCATGAAGTTTTGATACAATAAGAATGGTTTGATTGAAGTCTCCTATGAGATAAATATGTGATTTGATGCATTGAAAAGAAAGATTGCTTTGTTGCATTTGAATCACTAGTTGCTCTACCCGTTTTATATTGAATTACTTTGAATTGTTTCCTGCACTATGACCTATTCAATGATCCCGGGATAAAAAAGATTATGTGGTATTTTCTTTGAATTGGAATTCTGGTAAGGGTCAATCGGGGTTCATTGTGGATCCACTTGATTGTACATAGCCATGATTGAATTGATATGACTCTTGCGCGTACCACGGGTAGTAATTTAACTAGTGATAAGGCACATTTGTGCATTGAATAGCTTTGTGCATCGAATAGTTTTCTTGAAAATAAATCTTTCAAATAAAAGGTGAATCAAAGGATTTTGTTACTCACTGAGTACTTCGTACTCATTCCCTTCTTTCTGCAATTTTTGTAGATGATTAAATGTATGATATTTGAAAAGTAAGGCAAGCAATGGGTTGGAGCATGCTCACGAAGGGAGTAGCGTTTTGCATGTAGTGACAACTTGTGTTTGAAAATATTATGAATTTATTACCTTTTATATTAACAAATATGACCACCTCTCTATAAATGTATTTCTAGTACTGACAATTTACCTTCTAGTATAATAGCTTTCCAATAATGTGAAGATTTAATTTTTCCTCGTTTTGGTAATCAATGAAAAATACCTATTAATATTACTTGATGAGTTCTTTGTATTTTATTGACCAACCGAGTTGCAATGATTCTTTAAAATATAACAACTTATTAGTTTAAGCAATTTACTTTATCAAGCCAAAAGCCATTGGTTTGTCTTGTATGTCCTGTCCCCGCTATTTGTATTAAAGCTTCCGCTATGGAATTTGTTAATCAATATAAAGTATTAGAAAATATAGTAAAATTAGTGGGGGCGTGACAAAAATGGTATCAGAGCAAAGCTCCGGGGGCACTACATGCATAAACTACTCCGCGCGAGACATTGACCAACCGGCTTGCAAGTAAGTTACTGCTTACTAAGTGAATAAATAATTAGTACACTTTTTGGCAAAAGTCTATATTTATTGGATACATGGTAAAAGTTTCGGGAAATGGAAGTTAATTGCTGTAAAACCCTTTAATATATTGATCAAAATTTCCCAAAGTGGTCGAACCCTCTTTAAAGAATTAATGAGTGGAAATATTTAATTTTGCCAACTCAAGAAGAAAATGAGAAAAATGATACCTTTTATTTTGGTTCCAAATATTAAGTTAACTTTAAAAGATATCATATGACTTTCGTTTACACTTGAGGGTGTTTTGGAGCTGAGATTGAAAAAAAAAAAGAAAAAAATAAAAAAAATTCTCCATGCCGCCGCATGGCACCCTGCGGCCAACTGCGGAATGCATTCCGCGGGCAGGCCACATGCAACATAAAATTTTTTGGGGTATGTATGCGGTCGGATAGATGAAGCATGCAGTCGCACCGCCTAAGTCGGTGGAACGCCAGATTTTTTGAAAAAAATTATTTACAACTTGGTCCCTGAGCTTTCTAAGTTCGTCTAGATCGGTCCAAAGTCATAGGTTTTCTCTAGAAAATTGCAATTGAGTTTCCAAACTTCCTGATTTCTTATATTGATTGAAAAGGACTTATTTTATGTTTCTTTAAGCTACAAACTTTAATTCTTTCCCATAATTGCCAGTTATTTCAATTAAAGAATTTCTATTGGCCATTTTGCATTCAAAGTTAACCAAATTTCAATATTCCTCTTGTTTAAACTTGATTTTGAATTTGTGCACTAATCTTGCTATTAACTCTTGAAATTTTTGGCCATTCTACATCCAAACTTAGCCTGGTTTTTAATCTTTTCTTGCTCAAACTTGACTTTTGAATTTTGTGTTAATTCCGTTATTGATTCTTGAAATTTTAGCCTTTGACTATGTTATGGAACCGCCAGCATATGTACCAAACTTTGTCATTGAGTATAATTGTTGAAAATTTTTTTCATTTTGATCAACTTACTAAAGTACAGTTTTGGATAAATGAAGAAACAAATGGATGTCTTATTTTATGAAAAATATAAGTTTGCTTATTGATGTATACTCAAAAGATTTAACAAAAGCGATTGGTCAAGAAAATTGATTATTTATGGTGTCAAATTTTGAGCCCTAAATTAAACTTATTGACAACTAACATTGGACTAATTAATTGTAATGGGTTGGTGGAATTAAATCAAGTATTCCTGGAAGTATTGACACCCACCAAATTTAATCATAAACAATGACGAATTTTAATCTTGATCCGTTGATTTGATATTTGGAAATTGAATAGATAATAGACATATATGACAAAGACAAGGCAAGTGACTTGAAATCAGTTCCTCAATCTTCTCTGAATTTTGTTTTGACTTATGATTTTTATTACTAAACACTCTAAGACAATGTATAAACATGCCTAAACTTTGGAGCATGAAAGATTGCTCATTTTATTTGATCTATTGCATCATTCACTATTATTTCCCAATAAACAATTGCACATCGTTCCAATGTATCTTGGAACGCTTGAGATTACCAATACTCTTCAAATCAAGAATTTGCTTTGCCAAACATGAATGTTTATTGAATCTATAATTTGTATTGATTACTCCAAGGAACTATACAAATATGCCTACATTTTGAAGCATGGAATATGGTTCTTTATAATGCCCTTTGAGTTAGCCATTGCCTCCTTCATTGTTGTATTCCAACAAAACTTTGCATGTTGTTTCAATATATCTTGAAACACTTTCTTCCCTAGACAATATTCCCAATGTTCTTTAAACCGAGAATTTACTTTGTTGAATATGATTTCTTCTTGATACAATTTTGAATCCCTAAATTGTCAAGAAAAAGCTCTTGAAATAATATCTTTCAGTTCTTGCTTGAAAATACTAAATCTGATCTATCCAGGCAAACTATTTGAGTCACTTAAATGTTCTTTTGCTAGACCCAACACTTATTTATTGCCTGAAAATTGTATTTCCTTGAATATGACACTTTTACTTATAACTAATTGGCATTACTCCATTTGCTCTATGTATTCTTAATAAACCCATTGTGTTCCATTTGTCAACAATAATCTTATTGCTTTACACTTGAACTTAGAACCATTTTCCTTTTCTTTAATGTTAATAGCCTCTTCATTTTGAGACCTTAAATTTCTTGTTAGCCTTTATTTGATTCTAAACTTTGTTCTGTGTTATTCCCGAGAATAACTCAACCATGAAAATTTTCTTTGATAACATAGAAACCCGTTAGCAATGACTTTCCTTTGATATATAATTCAACCTCAGTTCTCTGAAAAAGTGAAATTTATTCCTCCCCTTATGCTTTCTTTCTCTTGTTCTCACCTATCATTGATTGTCCTTGACTGTCTATTGGATATCTTGGAATCACATTTGGGCTTCTCTATTATTACCTTTACTTGATTATATGTCTTTGTCCTATACTTTTGTTGCCATTTGATTAAGCTCATGAAATTATTTGATCATTACCTATGGGTAATAGTTTTCCTCACAACTTCAAAAAACTCACTGCTTGATAAAGAATTTCATGTTTTCGTTCCTATTCTCTTTAACTTGATTTGAATACAAGGGACATTAACTCTTCTGTAGTTCTTGACTATTTGTTATTTTCCTCGCTAACCTTCCTCATGCCAATGTCCATATATTTTAATTGATATTTGAAATACCTTTGGTATATGAGTTAATATCAGTACCTTGGAAGGCAATTGAAATTTAGGGAGAATTTGTTCCTTCTCTCGCCTACTTTTGCTTATATTTGATTGCCTACTTGTTATCTCAGAAATTCCCCTTGATCCCCTATTACTTTTATTGCCTTTGTTTTTCACTACGTAATTTCATTCCATGCCCTTGTACCATTTTGATCGAACCCTTGAGATTGTTTGGTTATGATCTATTGCCAATAATTCTTTGTACAATTAGGAAAATTTGCTTACTTGACATTGGACTTATGTAAAAAAATTGACTTCTTGTTTCCATCTGCTTTCCCTTTAATTTTGTTTAATCTCATGAGGCATCAACCTTTCTACAGTTCTGCATTATTTTTTAATTTGCTAACTCTTCTAGTACCCATATTCCTCTATTTTGTCAAATTCTAAAAAACCAATGTGGTTCTCCTTCTTACCTTGGTTAGTCCTTGCAAATTGATTATTGAAACAAGTATGAAACATTAGCTTAAAAATTGAGAACAAATTTGAAATGGTTTTGAAAATAAGATGATTCAAGGAATCAGATTTTATTAATTGTTGGTAAATGATCAATTGACAATCCAAACCCATTCTAAATAAAGTTTGCATAAAATTTCGAGTATTTGGATTGTTAAAATTTTGAATAATTGCTCAACCCAATTTTAACTTATGGTATAATTGGGGTTAAGAAGGAAAGATAAATTTGATTTTTGAACTTTGATATTGAAAATGGATGGAAAACTCATGCATGAAAAAGGAGTTAATAATTCGATCACCACGCATGTTCTTAACAGTAAAAGAAATGAGACTACGCAGCGGAAGCCAGTCATTAAAATGAAGACGATCTAGTTGCGTACTATGCTTTTGAAAATAAAAGTCATTGCCATAATGCTTAGAGGATTTCGAGGATGAAATTCATCTAAGAGGGTAAATTGTAACGCCTCGCAAAATTTTAACAATGAAGTAAGCAAAATGATAATATTTTGATAATGATGGGAAACTACTTGAATTCCAAGGATTTCACGATTATGGCTCAATTGAACGCCAAAAAAGTATAATGTGACAATATAATCGTATCGAATTTCAAATTTCCAAGATTGCCATTCAATTGAATAACGAAAATTGAAATATGTTAATATGATTGTATTTGAATTGTTACTCAAATGAATATTGGTAGCATGAGTAATATTTGAACAATGAATTGAAATTTGAATATGGTTATTGACAATGTATTGATAATGATTGTATAACCACATGAGTTTGCTATTGATAATGTAAACGTTATTTTGACAATGATCGAATAACTGTTTAAAATGTCACAAAAATTCAAAGAATTGTGACTCAAGGAAGCCTAGAAGTAAAGAATGTGGTTATTAGTGAATATTTTGGAAATTGATAACTTAATTGTAAAACCCTATTAAGAGAAATGGCTCAAGTAACGAGAATCAAAACGTTATGACTAAGTCATAAAACAACCCAAAGTATAAGGACTGCTTGAGCAATTTTTCGCTAAGTGTGAGGCGCCACATTTCACCACGTGTCATAGTTTGATTGGTGGAACTCAAAGAGTTATTAAAAACAACTAAACTCAGATATTTTTAGCAATTATAAATAAGGGGAAAGGATGAGGATTTTATTAAGCCTTCCTTAATCAACCCCCAACCAACCCTACCATTTCCTCTCCCTCTCCACGTCCCTATCTCTCCCTTCCCCTCCACTTTCTATATCTTGGCTCTTTCTTCCCATACTTTGCTTCTTATTAATAAGAAGCAAGAGTTTCAAAAATAAAAGAGATTCGTTCAAATGAAGTGAGAGGAGGAAAACAACCGTTAAAGCCTACCAAACACCTGGTTTTACACTTGTAAATAACCTCTCTTCATATATATAATAAATACAACTTGAAATATCACTTTAATAAAGAAAATTGAAGGTTTTGAGGGCATTTATCAACAACTCAAAGAATCTTTGGAAAAATCAAGTGAGTAACTAATACTTTGTTTCTCTTTTTACATTCATGAAGTTTTGATACAATAAGAATGGTTTGATTGAAGTCTCCTATGAGATAAATATGTGATTTGATGCATTGAAAAGAAAGATTGCTTTGTTGCATTTGAATCACTAGTTGCTCTACCCGTTTTGTATTGAATTACTTTGAATTGTTTCCTACACTATGACATATTCAATGATCCCTGGATGGAAAAGATTAGTGTGGTGTTTGCTTTGAATTGGAATTCCAGTAAGGGCAATTGGGGTTCATTGTGGATCCACTTAATTGTACATTGCCATAATTGAATTGATATGACTCTTGTGCGCACCACGGATAGTAGTTTAACTAGTGATAGGGCCCATTTGTGCATTGAAAAGCTTTGTGCATCAAATGGTCTTATTGAAAATCTTTTAAATAAAAGGTGAATCAAAGGTTTTTGTTACTCAATGAGTACTTCGTACTCATTCTCTTCTTTCTGCAATTTATGTAGATGATTGGAGGTATGATTTTTGAAAAGTAAGGTAAGCTATAGGTTGGAGCGTACTCGCGAAGGGAGTAGCGTTTTGCATGTAGTAACAACCTGTGTTTGAAAATATTATGAATTTAATACCTTTTGTATTAACAAATATGCCCATCTCTCTGTAAATGTATTTTCATTTCTGGCAATTTACCTTCCTGTATAATAGCTTTCCAATAATGTGAAGATTTAATTTTTCCTCGTTTTGGTAATCAATGAAAAATACCTATTAATATAACATGATGAGTTCTTTGCATTTTATTGACCAACCGAGTTGCAATGATTCTTTAAAATATGACAACTTGTTAGTTTAAGCAATTAACTTTATCAAGCCAAAAGCTATTGGTTTGTCTTGTACGTCTCGTCCCAACTATTTGTATTAAAACTTCCGCTATGAAATTTGTTAATCAATATAAGGTATTGGAAAATATTGTAAAATTAGCAGGGGCGTGACACCCCTTGTTGTGAGTACCGTTTGTTTATTCTGTATAAAATTTGCATCTTTTGATTATAAAAATAAAAAATAAAAAAATAATAATGATATCATAAGTTTAAATGCAATTAAATACAACACCATAAGTGCCCAATAATCCAAAATTAGTTATTCTGTTGTGTTAGATTTGTTTTCCTTTTTTTTTTGTATTGCATGCTATCATTTGATCAATAATTTGAATTTTTTTTACTACATATTTATAATTTTTTAATGAAAATCATATCTGCACAATTTTCCTTTTTTTTTTGTATTGCATGTTTAAACTACTTATAATATTATATATAAAAGAAAATAACTTGGGAAAACCTTTTTGGACGATAATACCCTCATCCATATTTCATAATTACATATTTGTCCTTTAATTGTATTATTTTTTATAATTAAACACAAATTAGTATTCAATACTCCTTCCTCCCACAAAGATAGTCCAGTAATTATTTTCATATAGATTAAAAAATGATAGTTAATATAGTTAAAATATTAAATCTTACATATTTTTCCACATATACTCTTATGTCTCACTAATTGTTTGAAATACTTTTAATGTATAAATAGTTGAATAACAATAATTGATTAAGGGCACATATGAAAATGAAACATTAAATACATGCGTACTTTGATAAGTAGACCATTTTTTAGGGCGGACGAAAATAGAATAATGGACTATCTTTTTAAGACAGATAAAGTAGCATATTATGACATTTAATGTTTTGTTATCTCCTCAAATTCCAGCTTCGAATCCTCTATCAAGTCTAATATTTTATTTTATTTTTGCATTAAAATGGTATTCAGTTACAAAATATCATCAATCAATTTGGCTTCCATATATTTTGATCATAGTTTTCTCAAGAAGAGCGTATTTGTATCTATTCTTTGATTAAAATGACATGTAGAAACAATCTTAGCCCACGAAGTTTCTCTCTAAAACTTTTTCTCCTTATCAAATACAACTATTGAATTCTTTTTCAAGTTTTTAATGGACTTTTTTGTATATGCTTGGTAAGATAAAAGAATTTGGTTTAGATAAAATAGTTGAGTGTTCTTTTTTTTTTGTAATGCTATTTATCCTGTCTCCATTCTAGTTAGCAGTACCACATTAGAAGACGGGTGGATGCATAAATACATGGGGGTATGGCCTCCAATCTAAATAAATAGCATTATTCTTTTTTGACAATTTAAAAAATTAATATTTAGACAAATAATATCTCGAGATGGCATTATACAAATATTAAACACATGCAATGTGACAGCCCAATTCTTTTAATTATCCATTCTACGAAGTCGATTAAAAATATAAGGACCAAATTTAATGTGCACACAAAATTTGGGATTAAAGTGGAAACAAGAACTTTGTTAAAAAAAAAAAAAAAGAAACGAAAAGCTCCAGAATTTTCGTGTCATTTGGGCGCATTTCCAATATTATATATATATATATATCATATATACCAACTCAATCAAACAAATAAAACAAGAAAAAAAAAGAGAAAGAAGAAAAAAAGGGGCCGAAGCTCTCTGCAAGTTTTGAAAAAAAAAAAATTGTTACTTCTTTTCTTGGAAAGAAGAAGAAGAAAGCCAATCAAAGGGGTAAACTAGTAAGTATTCTTTGTCTTCAACATTTGAATTTACAAAGTTAAAGAATATGAGTTTTATGGAAATTTTAGAAACATTTAATATTAGGTTATGATTTTATTTAATATATGTTCTAAATGCATCAAATAGTTATTTGATAATGGAAAATGAGATTCTTGATCTTATTATAGGGATTTATAGTAGCTAGGATAAAGATGAAGTTTATATGGATGAAATTTTAGATAGAGTAAGTAAATTGAAAACTTTTGATATAAGTTAGTGTTATGGTTACCATGGC
>CAVNYN010213255.1:0-41829 GCA_963692815.1 Nyctanthes arbor-tristis
ACCTCCGGTTCTCACCGTACAGCAATATGCTTTTTCAGGATTTTGTTTTGTTCAGATTCTTCGCAATAGTCCAAACGGCAAAAAGAGAGAGATCCAGATCGTCTTCACTTTTGAATTTTGATTCTACTGTTTGTAATTTATTTACTGAAACACCTCCCTCGCTTTTCCAGCATGCACGTACACGGTGCGTACAATTATAAAATAGAGTAGTTTTTGCATCTGTTTGACCTTTTGGGAGAATTTTTTATGCTTCTCCATTCAACTAATTTAGGTGAAATCTGAGGAAATCTACTGGCATTGTTGAATTACTACTATTATTTTATGATCATGAAGCGTTTGTTTGCTGTTGAGTGTTGAAAGAATGTGACGTGACGTCTTGTGGTTCATTTTCTCTGATTTTTGTCTGGAGATTTTTGTTGCAATTTTTTTTCCTTATATATCTGTTGAATAATAAATAGTTCACGTGGAATAACTGAATGACTTTTGAGAGTGAGTGAGATTTGAAATAATTTACGGTGGCCGGTTTTAAAATTATATGTCATTGAAATGAGATCGGAAGAGCTGTTAAGGTTTTGGAAATAAAGGGACGATGATGGAACGAAGAAAGAAAACGGTGTGAACTGACAATCATGGCAGAAATTTTGTTTATGTTAAAAGAGATTTAATTTTCTCTTTTCTTTCAGTGAAACATTTTGTGATTCCTCAAGAGTTGCCTTCATTTTTGCATAATTATATAATTCACTCAGCAGCGGTTTGGAACTGAACTGCCACTCTCTCTAATTTTGCAGTGCAACATTTGGTTTTGCTTGGACAAAGCAGCTTTACTTGAACTTTGAGGAACCAACATTTTCTCCTTTAGCCTCTCCCTTCTTAACCAGGCTAAAAATGCCAGGTACATATACATTTTATGTACTTTATATTCTTTGCTGTTAAGGAATTATGATTTTACCAGTATGGGTTTTCATTTGATTGTTATGAAATTGGTTTTGAAGGTTTTTACAATAATAGAGATGACGTTGTAGGCATAGAAGGACTAGATGCATACCATGATACAAAAGAGAAGACGTCAGACTTTGAGAACCCTGAGGACGAAAGACCAATATTGAAAACTGGGGCTTTAAAGAAAAAGACAATAAATGCTTCAAACAAGTTCACTTATTCTCTCAAGAAAACTAGGAAAAGCAAAATTCATTTCAGGGTTCCATCAGTCTCCATTGAGGATGTGCATGATGCAGAAGAGGAGAGTGCTGTCTATGACTTGCGTCAAAAACTCCTTGAGAGAGATATGTTGCCAGTTGGACAGGATGACTATCATACTCTGTTGAGGTACATTTATTTATTTTTGTTTTTATGTTTTGGCTTCTCTACAAGCTCCAAGATCTCTTTAAGGAATCACCCAATTCCATTGAAAATGGCTGCAATTGAATATGATGTCTCCCAGATCAATGGATTGTGGGCGGATCCTTCTTACCAATTTCATATTCACACGCCCAAACTTTCAAGTCTATAGATAGATTGGTTTTAGAAAAAGTTGTTGGTCGTTCTAATGGAGTGTGCTTTCTCAATTGATTTACGAGTTATAAGAGCTTTTGAGACGAAATACCACATTATAACTGTATAACTTGGAGATTCTACTTGTGGAAAGAACTTACTTGATATTGAAATTCATGACCATATTATGCCTGTTTGGCTGTTTCTCTTTAGTTGACATGGCATTTGGATTAGTAAATTGTCACTTGTGTTCATGTTTGGTTGCTCTAGGAACCAGTGGTTGAGTCTTGAGCTGCTGATATGTTCTATGTAGATTTTTGAAAGCAAGAGACTTTGACTTTGACAAGACCATGGAAATGTGGAAGGAAATGCTAAACTGGAGGAGAAAGTTTGGAATCGATAGCACGTTGAAGGTAATTTTATTTTATGTTAACCTGAATATAGTGCAAGAGTTGGGGCAACCTTCGTCAAAGTTATCAGGAATTTTATCCTGGACATGTTTTAGGCATATCCCACTACTCTTTCTACATTTAGGAGTTTAGTTTATTCTCTAAAGATATCAGATAATTTTGGGAGGTTAAATATCTTTCTAATTCTTTGAATATTTAGGACTTTGAATTTGAGGAGCTGGAAGAAGTCCTGCAGTATTACCCTCAAGGATATCATGGAGTTGACAGGGAAGGCAGACCAATATACATTGAAAAGCTTGGAAAAGCTCACCCTGGAAAATTGATGAGCATTACCACAATTGATCGCTACTTAAAATATCATGTCAAGGAGCTCGAGAGGACCCTGCATGAGAAGTTTCCAGCATGTTCTCTTGCTGCAAAGAGACAGATCTGTTCAACAACCACGATCTTGGATGTCCAAGGCCTAGTGAGTTGATTCACTGTCATTGATGCCAAATAATGTCATTTATTCCTTCTTGTTAAGCATAAAATTGGTCTTTTCTCCGAAACAGTAAAATGTGACTGTCATTTGAAAATCATACAACAAATACTTGGGGTTAACTTCTAGATTTGAAAGAGTTGACTGTCCACTTTTTATTTCTATGCCCCAAGATAATTGATTGGCCACCCCCCTTCATAGGATTTGAAGAATTCTGTTTAATTGAGTGCTGCAGTAATGCAGAAATTTTCCCTTGCTCTTGAGAGGTTTTCTTTTCTTTTCTGTTAACCAGAAACCCAGTGGCATTTCTATGTATTTCTGGGTAATATTGGCATAATTTGTAAGTGCAGGGAGTTAAAAATTTCACAAAGCCTGCTGCTAGTTTATTAGCAGCCATTGCCAAAATTGACGGCAGTTACTATCCAGAGGTATATACTCCCCTTTTATTCCTCAGAAACCTTCAACAATGATCTATTAGCACATAATTTTTTCCAATAATTATTCACAGACACTTGATCGCATGTATATTGTTAATGCTGGACCTGGTTTCAAGAAGGTGCTTTGGCCTGCTGCACAGAAATTTTTGGATGCAAAAACAAATGAGAAAGTACTGGTAAAGGATTTTCATTCCACACGTTTAACTAACGGCATTATAACTGGTTGTATATTTGTACTCTGTTTTTTCAGGTTTTAGACCCTAAGTCTATGGGGAAACTACTTGAAGTCATTGAACCGAGGTGTTTCTTTTCTCGTTCTGTTTTCTCGGTTTCACAGGAACCAGGCATAACAAGATCTAATGGTAGGTTCTATTTTTCAGTCAATTGCCCGACTTCTTAGGTGGATCCTGCACTTGTTCTTTTGATGGAGGTTGCCTAAACTCCAATAAGGGCCCATGGAATGATCCTGAAATAATTAAGGTACCTGTTAAGGGGAGTGGCCATCTATTTCATCATTATTATGCGTGAAACTTAAATTGTTCCACCGTGAGAAGTCTGAAATTATCTACCAATTTGTAGATTGTCCATAATACAGAAACAACAATGGTGAAGGGGATAACTCTAATAGCGAATGATCAGCAGAAAGTTGACTCTGATAATGAGATATATCCACTAAAGGTAGTAAATTTAGCTTTTACATATATTGTATTTTGTCATCTTTATTTTTCAATTCTTTTCTTCATATCATATATCAGGGGAGAACATGTCATGCATTGACAGTTGAATCTGGACTTGATGACAATCCTTGCTCTCCCACCATGCGAAATAGCTCTAGGCCTACACTATCGGCGCCTGTTCCTGAAGTAAGTTTGATTAGCAGTGCTCAAATTTAAATAATGCTTCCTTTCAGCAAAAAAAAAAATATAAAAAAAAAATAATAATAATGCTTTTTCATATCTGCTATATGCTGGACATATCACATTGATCAATCATGTTCTAGTACACGCTGTCATGCACATTAACGTGCACACCAACTGTAGGGATGCGTTGCTGACAGGTGGAAGTAGGAAGGGGTAGATGTCAGCATCCCGACGGCTGTCGTGCATGTTAATGTGCACAGCAGGGTGCACTACATCTTCTTCATCACATTGATATGCTCCAAGTCCCTCTGTCTGCTGAAACATACATGCATGCACTTTGACTCGATCACTTGTGTGCCTGTGCTACCTTCATGCTTTCTTGTGGATGATTCGTAAAAATTCAAAAATGCAGGGCAGAACACCAGATAACTGTATCTACTACAGTTGTAATGATCGACTTAACAAAGACACTGGCTACAAGCAAGGAATAGAAAATTTTCTGCATCAATCGTCTAATGATACTGACAATTCAAGAAACTTGAAAGGATTCGCGAGACGAAAATTAGTAGGTAAATGTTTTTATTCACCGCTAAATTACGGCCATGCTTCCGCCCTTATGAATCAATGCAGGAATTAATTTTATAACATAAATAAATGTAGTCTCTGGTGCATTAAGTCGACTTGAATAAGCATGAAATAGAAACTACAGAGACAAAACTTGTGGAACAATCCATCGTCAAATACTCTCTTTGTAACAAAATAATAACTCCGGATCAGCAGTTCCCCTTGGAATCAACAATCTACACGTAATGATAGCGCGAAATTAAGCATTCTACGAAAATTTGGTGGCTAATTATTTTATCCACACCTATTAATTTCCTTTTCTTTAGCGACTTGCAATATAACTGCCTCGGGAGACATTCACTTTATCCTTCATTCCTATTAAATTTGATTCACAATATTGGCTTTTTAGTTTTCTCTGGTTTCTAGCAACCTCTCTCGAATCAGTAATGTTATATATTACCACTACTAGTCATCGCCATTCTAAGTGGCATTACATGACTGGTCCAATGAAAAGATTTTTCTTTACATTTAATTGGATCTATCATTTAGCAACGCATGTAATGCCACTTAAACTAATGATGACCACTCCTGATGATAAATTAATAGAGTATTGTTCATCTCTCTCATACCCCAGAGGGATCTCATTTAAGAGCAGCAATGCATTACTTTTTTTGTGCCAATTCTCGGCATAAGTCCATCTCTGATTTCATCTGTATTGTAAATCAAGTCTCTGTAATATTGGGACTTAAACCTTGTGCATCTTTTAGGTACTCTGGTTATGAATTGGTTTGACAGTATTCAGGAGAAACTTATGAAGAGAAATTTCTAGTTAATGACAAGAATATCGATATCCTCCTTCGTTATCAAACTTGTTTCCTTCATCTGTAATATAACTTTTGGACACTGGAGAAGAGAGTCGAGTGCTTATGTATCCAATGGATTGGAAGGTGAATCAGCTCTAGAAAGTCATCTACCAGCTAATGCAGAAGCCATTTGCAAAGACAAGATCCCTTCATGTTTACAGCGTCTCCAGAAATTGGAAACTTTGTTGGAAGAACTAAGCAACAAGCCTGCTGAAATTCCATCAGAAAAGGATCAAATGCTAAAGCAGTCTCTGAACAGGATCAAGTCCATAGAGTTTGACCTTGAGAAGACAAAAAGGGTAGCCATCCTGTATCATTTACTCCATTTTTTTTTTAAATCTGAAATGTAAATAAATAGATCAAAGAACGTTATGTACACGCAACTCTGGGCATACCTAGGTATACAAAATATCAACAAAGCCTAGACAAAATATAGACAAGGCCTATGTACCCAAAGTTAGAGATTCGTACTGGACTAAAACATTAGGATACAATGTGAAAATTACTTTGTATACATGTGTTTTAATCTTATGAACAATATCTCCATTTTGTTATAACTATAAGCCTATATATAAATGTTTCCTTCTCCTGTTTGTTGCAGGAAATACATTCTCTTGTGATGAAGCAGCTAGAGATTGCCGAGTTGATGGAGGATATGGCGGAGACCAGACCGGGGTAAGTAATTTTTCATGGCAAATGCAAACTTATTCATCTGGGCTATTTCTCATTCTAATGCCCTCAGATGTTAATTCTCACGTAAGGAGGAATTGTCTATCGTTCTTGGGCAATGTCTATCTACGTCTCTTGTCTTTATTTAGCTTGTCCTTTTCCCTTTCCCTTATCTTTCTTTTCTCGTCCCCGTTAGGCTATAGTAGCTAACAAATTTCTAGATTTCCCATGACATTTGATCCACATTACAGTTATTTATTATCATATGCCCGCGTTTTCCCCCCTTTTTACAGCAAAAAAGGTTGTTCCAAGTTTTGGACTAGGAGATTGTGAGACAAGTCCCACACTTATGTGCAGCATAATCAGTGTTGAGGGTGGTGATTGCTGGAGATGCAACAGTCTTACATTAGATGAAAACTCCATAGCCAACTCGTTTTCCTTCGTCTTATTTCTCTTGTGTGTCACAGTTTCTTTAGACAGCTGTGAAATGTGGTATCGAAATGTTCCTTTTTACAGTTTTGAGACTGCAGACCCAGTAGGAAAGAACGATGAAAAGCTTCAAACTCCAGAATTTTGCTCTTTGATTTGGGTCGAAGGGGCAACAGCAGTTCTTTTTTGTTTAGTTGTCTATGGTCCCCATGCTTTGCAGCCTGTATAATGTAAGTTACTGAGATGTATATGAACCTCTCCAACGGAATTTAGGAATATTCATTAGTGTTTTGGTAGAAACAAAAATCTCCTTGTGTATCATTTTTTTTTTCTTTTAATATTAGAAAATCAACCCAGACCACTCTCTAGAGTAAATCCAACCTTCAAGTTGAAATTATCAAGTAAAGCAGCAAAAATGGAAGAGAATAACACAAGATTTACATAGAATTAGAGAACTCCAAAACTATTAAACAAACAATGTGTTGTCAAATACATTAGACTTTTCATTATATGAAAAAGTTGTTACCATTTACAGCGGGACCTCCATTTACGATCCAGGACTCAAAAGAACACTCACGTTGATTTGACCACAATTAAACTAAACCTCAAATAGACAAATAGCACTTCAAGAATGCTACTCTGTTCTTCTTAATTGTGGCTTTGGCGATGCACATAGTAAGTTTTAAGGTATTAGATGTCTAGGGTTATTATGACACCAGATAGACATAAAAGTCTCTAATGTGAAGACATCACCACTCACAAATCACATCAAGTGTCATGCCACACCATTTGTATGGTGCCATTGATCAAATTCGATGCACAAAGTCCTCAATAGCAATAAAGAGGTTCCAACATCATTTACAACTAACACTTATTTGTTGCTAGCTTTCCTAGAATTGAAATCGGTATTGACAGCTAATGCATAATTGTCGCTGGCTAGTCAAGAGTTGAAATCTGAATTAATAGACGTCAATTGGATTCTCAGAAGGAGTGCACAAAATACAAACAAATTGAGATCAAGACAAAACCAAACCACATTACGTAGATTGCTCGATTCTATTTGTACTAAGGTCTAAAGATAGTGTGATCAAACAAAGAACATAATATATTGAATTGAGAATATCATTTAGATTCACCGGAGCAATAGAACCAGAGCAAGTGGAGGACTCATCTGTATCTAGAAGCGGTTCTCCATATCATTACTATTGTTATTATTTACAATTCTCATCATATTTCTTTGTCTGTACACAATTTTCAAACTCTGAAAGTGTATACATATTTTTGCACAAGCCACTTATGAAACCATAATGTATAGTGGTAGAATGGGCTCTGTCGTTGTATAAATTTAAGAAAACAAGAAATTCAAGCACTTTAATGTGAGAAATCTGCTTTTACCTGACGTGACAGAATCCGGAAGGCCATCATATTTGAAAACTGCAATTTCTAGTCAGCTAGTTGAAATTTTCACCAAATTAGCTTGCGTCTGGACCAATGTCTGAACTGCTTTTTCGTCATGCACCAGGATCCAGGAAAGGTGCTTAACTGCATCCAAATAACAGCATATCAAAACCAAAAGATAAAATGCATAAAACACAAGTATCAACCTGATTTAACAATGCTTCGCCAAGTTAACATCCAGTTAGCTGAAATGTTCTCAAAAGAAAAGGATCATAATTTAGAACTCTAATAAATGTAGAACTTGATCCATAGCTAAGCGTTATCAATCAGAATCAAATAGCAGAATGCAGTGGCGTACATTGCTAATATGCTTTGCTCCAAACCATGCAGAATCCACACCATATGGAGGTGGAATAACTTTGATTCCAGTACACATGGATGCTGGAAGAAGTACATACAGGTCCTTCTCTATTCGTTCTGAAAAAAATTAATAATAGATGTTGAGTCCCTTTCCAAAACTTACTGGAGGTTTTGTAACAAAACCTTCCACCTCGTGTGGTGTGTATCGATACACAACACATGTATTTAAAATACACATGAATTCACCCACAAAATGTGGGAGGTTTTGGAAAATTTTCCATCGACGTTAGCAACTTCAGTCACCATAAGGCACACCTTATCTAAATTATTTTCTGTTATCACACACATACACAGATATATATATATATATATATATAAAATATTGTTGTTCTCAAATTTAGGGTCCATTTGGCAACCAATTATAACTGGGCTCAATTAGAATTGTAATTAAAATATGAATTTGTGTACATGTGGCGGTGTATATTGTCACATACTAAATTCATATGGCTTGCATAATCAAATCCATGTGTCAAGATTAAACCCCTCCACATGTTGACGAACTCATATTTTAAGTGCAATTATAATTAAGCCCAACTATAATTGGGTGTCCAGATGGATCCTTAATTAGCATACTTGATCAAGAATGCAGAATTTTTTATTCTTGTCATCTGACACTTCTATCAAACTAAACGGAGTTGAAAGTAATAGCTTTCACCTGCTAATCCCGGCAAACATGCACTGCCCCCGGCCAATACCACAGTTCTGTACCAACTATCACCCGCTAATTCAGCATCATAGCAGTGTTCCATGCAGAGTGCCACAGCCTGATGTAGACCCATCGCCTGACTGAAAAAATACGATGATATGCAATTTTAACAACAGCGCAACAAGCAAAGAACCAAAAGTGTAGCTATAAAGTGGACAATAACTATGAAATCTGTCCATGCCCCCTCCTTTGCAATGATCGAAGTTGGTTATTGCTTGGGAGCCAAGCTTTCAAATATACACATACAAAGTTAGAGGGCTTTGATGTATCCTACATAAGTAAAAACATTAATATCTAGAGCTACAGAGCCCCAAACATTTTTCCATGTATTATAGCTCATGGATCGAGCTTGCTTTGGTGAAAATCTAAATCAAATGGTGAATACTGAAAATAATCAAATGACAATAGACTTGTTTTAAGTGATATATATGAGAGCTAAAATTTAGGAGGGCTTCATCAGTTTATAGGCCAAAATAAAGGTGTACATACACTCCTGCCATGCGAGGCTGGAACAAAATCTCTCCAGTTTGAAACCGCTCCTTCGAGAGTGTAAACCAACCTTCTGATGCAACTCGAAAAGACGCTTCCGTGTCTTTGGATAGCTCGGCTTCATAATCAAGGGCAACATAACACAAGTTCTGCAAGTCCGTTTAACAAGGTACGCATCAAAATGCAATTATGTTCTCTGATGAATCTCAGGCCAAATAGGAATCATGGTTGGAAAAAGTAAATTCTTCTAAGGCATTATGAAACAGTCCACCTACTAACAGAAAGTGGGATTAATAGGAAGATTAGAAAAAAGTTGAATACTGAAAATGAAGATTAAGCAGAAAGATTTAAAAGCACACAATAACATGACCATATCATCCAGAAGACAGATTGAGAAAGATGTAGTTGCACACGGTTACATGACTAGCTACAACAAACCATGCTACAGACAAAACAGCATTTTTCCAAACAACAGAAGCAAAAATAGGAAAATGTTGAATTCATAGAGTTATAGGTATAAAGCTTCTTGAGATGGAAGGTTTCATGAACACTTCCATGTCACAACATAAAACCAAACCCCCCCCCTCTCTTCTTCAAAGGGTCTGCAGAATGGAGAAAAGCATTTTAAATTGTGTGTTTACCTCTTTTAATGTACGGACGGTATAAAGTGATTCAACATGTATATTCTTTTGTTGCATCCTTTCTTTGAGGCATCCTGTAAGTTTCAATCCTCCCAGTCCCATAGCCTTTACACCCACCTGCTGCATAACTTTTCCATGGAGAACTGTGAAACACATAATGGTGATCTAAACGGTTAAGATTTCAGACAATTTATGAAGGATTGGGAAATATAAACTCAAAACACAGGATATATCAGTAAAATGGCAATGAAGACAAAGCACAATGGATCCCTCCGTTTACGCACACCCAAAAGAAAATGCATTGTGTTCAACAATCTCTTCTCAATAAATGAATATAATCTGGTAAGAAGAAGATAACTATTTATATGCTTCCACTGCAACAAATATCCATAACAAAAGATGGGAATCAAGAAGATGGTCTTACTTGGAACAATGGACGTGTGATGAAAGCCAACATTGACTACGATCCCTGAAGTTCGTCTTGCCGCAAACAAAGCTAAAGTTGCCTAGAGTTTAAAATACTTGTGTTAGGAGATAATAGGTTATTACTATTAGGAGATAATAAGTTATTACTAAAATAGAAATCTTGCAACCTAACAAGATGTTTGTTTGGTATTATGGTCTATAGAAAGTCCTCAAATGAAATCTTGAAGTATCTATCTTATAATTTTACCATTTGAATTTTTGAAATCTCTGACAAATTGTAGGATAGAACGTATGGCTAACAATGACATCAACTTGCAGGTAATTTCATTAAACTTGAAAGGAAATTTTGATGTGAATATTATCTTGCAATTATCAAAGTCGTCTGAGCTCCAGATAGCACCAGCTAGTCCGCATGAGATAGAGCCAATTAGCCAGGATAGTTGAAGCTCAAAATCATCTCCCAGCTTACAACATGGCAACATCATCAATTGTCTACTTTTAATCGAGAAATAGCATGTGCCCACTAGCTCTGAAATTTGTGATTTAAACAGTGGAACAGTGTCATAGGTAACATTTACGTTCACAATATTTTTATCTCATTGAGCCACAAAAGAAATAATGAAATACGGTCTCAATTTAGAATCATGTTACCAACTCCACGAGTTAGTGGTGGAAACCATGCAAATATCTTCCTTCTCTTTTTTAGCAACTGAAAATGTGAAGGCTCAAACCAACCGGAAACTCTTAACTAAAGAAGTGTGCCAACTGTGTAAGCACTCATATTTGATAGGCAATTAATCGGATATAAACACAACTACACAAAGTGTCAAGATTGTGTGTGTGTGTGTGTGTGTGAGAGAGAGAGAGAGAGAGAGAGAGAGAGAGAGAGAGATGAATGGATTCTAATACATCCCCAGTCTAATGCATGGCAGAAGTCTCAAACTTCCCACTGGCAGATACTCCAAGTTATCATGATTCACGAAAGACCAGTATGCTTCCCAACTATGCAAATGGGGGATAGGATGCAATATATCTATCTATTTAGGAAATAGACAAGCAGGAAAACCATCTTGTTAGAAGATTTTTGGTGTGGAGAAGATATAGCCACACATACTAGCATTGCTACTGATGGGGGTCAATTAGTAATTGAAAACATATTGCTATTTCTCATACAAGCCTTAGCTTAATTCATATACTTTTCAGCGCTACCTGAAAGAGTTCAACTAGAGCTTATTGAAGAGATGTAGAATTAACACTACCTGGTTGACTACACAAACGGCCGGAACATTCATATCAAATAATGTAGAGTAGATGGCTTCTTCCAGCGCTCTTGTTCTTGTAGCAGCCTTAGCAGATTCAGAATCTGAAAATTGATGATAAGAAAGAGAATGACATATATTTTATTAGATAGGAGTGTCTGTGGATGATCAGAGACTTGAACAGAAGAGGCAGGGTTTTAGGCATCAGTTGCACTAACTTCCATTGAAAATCAGTGACCCACCAGCCACGGAAACATTTGATAGGATCTTGAAAGCATAAATAAAGTTCAGAACAAACGGATTTAAAACTGACCACTGTCATGGCAAATTGGAACTGATACGACGATTGGTTGAGTGTGCATTTTCACCTGCATCCTGCACATGATAAGAGACTAAATAATTAACAAAGGAAGATATAATACAAATAACCTACAGAAATTTTCAGTACCAACAGTATTGTTGAAAGAAAATCCTGCTGCAGATTGTTGAAAAAAAATGTCTTAGCCTAGAAGGCATTGGAGCCATAATGTTACCAAATTCCTGTGTATTAAAAATAATTAACACAAATCTGAGGAAGCAGATTTCGATTTTTGTCAACAAAAAATTAAACAGAGAACATATGACTAAAAAGGAGAATGAAACTCCAAAGATTAGCAACTCAGAAACTTTGAATTTCTAACAAGCAGCTCACCAAAAATGTTGCTGACCGCCCGGACGGAGAAGAGTACTTGCTTCAACCATATTTGCAATATCCAGAACCACCTTAAGTTAAAATTAGGAGGATGAAACAAATCATAGTTTAAAATGTGACAAATTAAATCAGAATCCTCTTGAGGAGAAGAGAAAGGAGTAGGAACAATGGCAAAAAGCCATTGCTTTCCGAGATATGGTATGTGTCAAAACTGGAGGATGTGGAAGAAAAGTGGATTGGGCAATAAGATTAGTTCCGGTTGTACCTATTCTGCTATGTGTCCCTTCATTATTCCTTCACATCTTCATTTGTTTTAGGAGAGAGATGATAGCATAAAAGTAGTATAACTAAGGGACAATATAAGGAAACAAGTTTTATTGATTCACCTTGATGTTTGGGCTGGCAGAGAAGCTTTAATATATTAATATATAGGTATAAAACTTTCTAGAAACAAAAACATGCTCAAAGATCTCACGACAGAAGACTGTACTCAAGCTGCAGGTGTTCACAAAGTGTTTTTGTTTAAAAACATAATTAGATTTTGTGAGAATAAGTGGTTGAGATTTTGTGCAGTTCAAGTGGGTCCTGTCAAATATGTGGATATGATTAATTTGACCAGATTCTGTTTTTAAATAGAAATGGTTTTGTGAACATGGGCTAACAAGTTTGCAGTAAATCCAAAAGTAAAGTGACTAGAAATAACGCAATAGGAAAAGAAAAAAAGAATCTAGAAATATACCATCAATGATAACAGCTCCTGGGACCTGTGCACGTTGACCATAAATATGCATAAAGGAAACTTCAGCTGCTCGAGTGGCAAACGTTCTGCGATTATGTGACGCACTGTTAGGAGACGTTGTATGATTCTAACACTCTAACGCCACCCTCTGCTGATCTTCCCTTTCGCGTTTTGCAGGTAGATGAAGGTTGCATTTACAATCATGCAAGTATTCCACAAATACATCTTGTAGTCAAAACATAAAGCATGAGAAAATGGGCGTTACACCAGTATGATATGTAACTGGATTTAAAAGGATCTGAAGCTCTCAATGGTACCCGGAAAATGCCAATACAAATGGTGATATCATACACCCCCATAGGTGCGTGCTGCGTGTAAACATGCAACAATGCACGACAGCTAAACTAAGCAATGTACTTGCAATTATTTATATAGTTAATTCGTAAAGTATAATAATATCTTTGAGATGGTTCCTCCCCTTACATATGCGACACTGAGATCAAAACATGTTTGATGTACAAACTGTTCAACCATACTTTACCAGTTAACCAAGTAATGGATTTTCGAAGTTATAGCCACATTGGTGTTAAACTACCAACCTTCACTTGCCGCCTGGGATCAGCTTTGTGCTTGTTTAGTAGCATCCAGTATAAAATAATAAACTACCCAAACATGATCGTATATGCATTTTGCACGTAAAATAACAAACTAAGAGGAAAAAAAGTTCAACTCTCGATATCTAGAACCCCCCTACATATGTCACATTGAGGGGAAAAAAATGCCCGATGCAACTGTGCGTTCATACTTAAACAGGCAATGAATTTTCTGGTTATGACAAGAAGTTATATAAGCTTCAGTCGCCAACTGAGACCAGCTTTGCTGCCTGTTTTCTAGCATTCAGTATCAAAACATGAGTTGTGTTCAAAAACCTCCCATCCCATATCGCCTACGTAGACATGCCACATTGACTTGAAATACACGTGACGTGCATCAATGAGGGCCACATGGGGTGGGAGGTTTTGTTAGAAAACTTCCAAAAGGTTTTTGAACATTTTCAATCAAAACATTGAATTATCCAAATATGATCTCGTACACGAACTAGCAAGTAACCTAACAACACTAAGAGCAAAAACATGAAAAAACCTCTCAACATCCAGAACATAAACTCAAAGGCATTTAAAATTCCAAAACAATTACAAAATCCTAAATCCTCTGTCGCTCGTGCTGCCAAGGTTCTAAGGATATAAAAAAAATTTCCGAGAGATTGATGCCTCAGTAATTTTAATTTTTAAGTATCCAATTTTTCAAAAGAATCAAAATTTTGACGGTTTTCTTTCTTTATCCAGGGTTTTTGAGGTATGTTGCTTGGATCTCTTCACTTCTGCAGAAGTATCCATGTCAGACTCTCTGATATGGGATAAAGCTATGTGATCCTTCTCGGATCCTTTAAATCAAAGGAAAAACATTTCTCTAATACAACTCCAAGGAATATCCTTTATATCCCCCAAGAATGTATATAAAATTATCAAAAATATATCTATAAAGTCAATTTTCAGTTTATAAGACGTAGTCATGTACTTTTTCTAAAACTTGGATACCTTTTAGCTGTATACCAGTATCTTAGATTTCAGGAAAAGAAGGATCAACTCCTAGATGTGCACCTATACTGGACGCCCAAACCCAAGTCCGAGCAACGTAGGTTTTTAGAGAAAAAAGTAGGAGATGCAAATGACCACCAGTATTACCAGTCAGACTCACTACTCAGAGACAAGTACTTGTATCTGAGAATGTGGGATCAGAATTTCCGCCTCTAGTAACGAGTACATGCATTATTAATCATGCACGACAAGATAATACGAAACCAAGTCCAGTAGATAGAAAGAAAAAAAAAAAAAAAAACAATAATCCTCTTCCTAGTATTAAGGGCGAAATTTCCAGATAGTTTTTTTACAAAAAAAAAAAAAAATAGTAAATTTGGAAAGGGAAAATATCATACTAAAGTGGATAACCAGATCGCAAGTAAATTTCAGCGAAAAAAATAGCATCCCAAGGTTCCTGCAGATTTTTTAGAAAATAAATCCAAAGCTTATTATCCGATGCAAGAAATTTCCACGATTTACAAACTGCTCTCAGCTTCGCCGACTCTTTGCGGCCGAGTATTTTCAGAATTTGCATTAAGATGTCCAACGGAATCCAATCAAATTCACCAGTGGATGAAGTCTGCAAATACATCATTTGATGGAATCCATCCAGCTCCATGACGATGCTCGGGTCGGAGCTCGAGCTCAAACCCGAACCGTATAGCTGAAAAACAGATTCCAAGACCTTGCGAAGCAGTGTAGCCATGGCGGATACAGATTGGGCGCCTTTGGCATTAAACTTGGCGAGAAATTTGGGGGAAAATGGTTGGGGTTCGGTGGGAACTGGAAAGAGTTTTTGAGCGCGAGGAGAGATAGCCATACGCGTATTGACAGGTTGCATATGTCACAGCCATTTCGCTCTGGTGCCACGTCAGTTTTTGGTCTCGTTCAACACGCGCGGGAATTGTATGAGGCTGACATTTCCACGTGTTAATTAATTAATTAGAGGAAAAAAATGAAAAAAAAATTTGAATCCGCTTGGATCGGGGGATTTGAACCCGACGTGAATCGAACACGCAACCTTCTGATCTGGAGTCAGACGCGCTACCATTGCGCCACGGATCCGTTGGTGGTTGTATGGTGATCTGACAAATATATATCTATTATAAAGTTGATCGAGTCAAAAAGACTTTATGAATGACCATGTATATCCAACAAAGTCCCTGCATTGTTTCAAAACTACTGACAATATTGAAGAATATTGAGAGTGACAAGAGAAGAAACTATAGAAAGGAAATTTTTACTATTTTGTTGATAATAATTAATGAAACATACAAGTCTCTCTATTTATAGATGAAGGGAGTGACAAAATGGTCATATATAAAATACAATTTCATAATTAAAAAACACTATTTTGATAATGAACTTGCAAGTTGTAGATCGAAACAATCAAGTTGCTTGGTCCCTCACTTGCATCAATTAGATAAACCACTAGCCTGGATAATTCATTTGTCCCCACTTGCCTCGATAATTCATTTGTCCAATAGATAATCCGCTTGCATAATCAACTTGAATGACAGTTAATCTATTTATACATTTGATAATCCTCTTTCATCATGGACCACTTGTTATGTATTATAATTAATTGAATATTAAATATGATATATCTAAATAGTCATCCATACACATACAACCTTTTAGAACAAGTTGGTGAATTCATAATATGCATTGCATTCATCTGTAGAGCATAGACAAGAAAAAATAATAATGGGAGGGAAAACTCCGTCATTCAACTACAATTTTGAAATTTTTTTTTTTTAAATTCTCAAATCAATTCACAACAATACTTCCTAAATCCAGCAATCAAAATTGATATTCACCATCTAGATTCACCATTGAATCAATCAAAATTGATCACCCGCACTCATTCAATCCCAATTATTATACTCCATAGGTTTTCTCACAGTTTTTTTATGAGAAAATGGCATTAGTTCCTTATATTGCCCAAATAAAGTAAAAAATTCTTCGTGCCAGCCATTCAGAACTGATTACGTCCTCCTTTCCAAAAAAAATAAATAAAATTACGTCCTCAAATCAATTGAGTACATCCTAATTCAAAATTTGAGCAAATCTATTTAACACATCTCAGCCGTTCAAACCAATCAAGAAAATCTCAGCCATTCAACAACGGTTTTGATTTTATTCTAAGATCAAATGAGAAGAATTTACTTAATTATCCCGCTCTTAATTGCATTTTGCCTTTAGATTAGTGATCAATGCAACCAATATATAAGCGCTCAATGTATTTTTTTTACTCATACGAACTCATTGAGTTTATTTTGGTTGCTAGCATTATCGAATTCTGCATATTAGGTTCCCCCGCTTTTTTTTTTTTTTTTTTTTTTTTTTTTTGGCGTGGGGGGTGGGGTTGGAATGCCCTCTGTCATTGGGACCATAAAGTCCTTGTAGGCAATAAGAGATTTGGACAGAATTTTACATGTAACTTCTACCAATTTCAACGTACTCCTATATAGTTTTATCCCGAGTCTATACAGGTGATTGACTTAAAAAGGGTGAGACCCATCTCAATCACCCATATACTACCACATAGGAATCAGAATTTTTTATCGTGTAATGGCGTATAATTGGATTCAAAAAGCGTGCACATCTTTTCTCACTTTTTTCTCTTTTTTTCCCTTATGAATATGAAAGTTTTAAAATAAACTTTAAAACCTATGAAATAAAGAGAACAAAAAATTGCATAAAATTAGTTGTTTAGGTACTTTTTTTTTTTTTTTTGGAAGTACATTTGTTAGTTGTTCAGGTACTTTTAATTCAACAAACTCATTCAAAAATTAATTTTGTTTTCTATCTTTGACTAAAAAAATAGTTTTTTTTTTAAATGACTAAAAAAATAGTTTTAAATTATCTATGCCATTATGTCACTTTTACTATTTTGGTACATGCAGTGTCTAATTATAATAAAATTACCGTTTAATTTCAATTATATAAATATTTTTTCTTTTTTTAAAAGTAATATTACCTCCGTCTGAAAAAAATGGTCATATGTTTTTTCACATAAATTAAGAAATGTTCATTTAATAGTATTAAAAAATTAAATTTAAATATCATTTTCCTATTATATCATTTTATTTATTAATTATTATTATTCCACTTTAATGATTATATTTTGTTGATAACTATGCATATTAAATATGAACATATAAGAGAACTAATATTTTAACTATTTAAAAAATAAACTAGACTATATTTTGAGATGAAAAAAAAAATTAGACTATTTTTTTGAGGCCGAGCTAGTATCTTTTTTTCTTCAATTTGAAATGTTGGATATGTGTATGTGTAAAGTCAGTTAAGTCTGACCAAAAAGTCAGCACTTTTTTCCGGCCCAAAGTTACTATTCAAATGAAAAAAATTCCCTTTTTATTTTTATTTATTTTTTAATTTCTGACTGATATTTGGATAATTAAGAAAAGTACGGCAACTTAAAGAGCGTTTGATTCTGTCTCGATTAATCCCCGTTTTTCCCTGAATCCCCGGTTCTCTCTCATTTTATCTGATTCTTGATATCAAATTGATTGATTCAGTCATCCTCATAGCCGGTGATTTTGGTCCGGCTTTTCCTCGATCGCGCGTCTGGCAACCTCACCGAGCATATCTCAAAATTTTCTGACAGTCGGCCACGTTATAGAATCAGGTAACAAATTGCCCGAATACAATTTTCATAATTCGAAATATTTTTCATTAATTCCTTTTGTTCTCATTTTTCAAAGAATTAGTATGAAATTTTATTCACATCTCTATAATGCTGGAATTATTACACTGTGTGAAACTTTTCTAAGTGCTGGAATTTTAACTTGTGATATCTTATGCTGTTTTCCCCCTTTCTAATAGTTTGGGTTTCTTTATTTTTCTCGATTTTTGCCACTCTTTGGGTGCATCTACTTATGCTTCAGGTTTTGCTTCGGTAGATTTCATGACCGTCATTGCTTTCATTATGGTGTGTTTGTGTAAAATGAAAAGCTGCCGAAATCACATGGGTGGCAAGTGCCGACTAAAGTTCTCTGCACTTGAAAAGAAACCTCCAAAGGCAGTTGACATGTAGGTTTAATGCTTCAATTTTCACTTTTTAAATATTATTGTCATTAGGATTATCATTACTGAATTTTATTACTATTATTATCAAATTGAAGCCCGCGTTCATCTTGAATTCACATGGTGACCCCTGCACGAGTAGAGGACATCATAACTTGAAGATAAAAAAAAAAAAAGTTGTATCAATAGTAATCATTTTGCACTTCTATCTCCCTCTTCAAAACTCAATGTGCGAAGTATCAGAATTCATATTACTCAATAATGGATAAAAGGTATGTAGTGCTTCTGTAGATTTTATGAGAACCATTAATTTTATAGTTTTAATAAGTTCCATTGTTGATCTTCTCTATGTTAACTAGATTCTCACACGTGTGTTGCACGGGAAGAATACATATCAACTTATTTAAAAGCATAAATAATATGAAATTTTATAAGTTTTTTTGTATGGTGAAATTTTTTAAGGTTACGTTACCCAATAACGAACAATTAATTTTTAACATCAACTAGACAATAACGTAATTTTTTCTTGCCATCTTAAAGTAACTATATTTTATAATAAATTTTAACCTGATTGTTCTCGTTACTGCAAATAAATATAATTTTATTTTTTAAAAGTAATTTAGATAAATGGTATCGTACGAAATAATTGTTAGTTTGGCAGTTAAATGTACTGGGAAAATATTTCTTATTCAAAGCTAATAAAGTCAGATAGCATGAAGATATATAAATTAATAATACATAAAAGTAGTCATATATAAAATAGTCGTAATTATTAATTATTAATATTCATTTATACCGAGAAAATTTAAAAAAATTACAATTATAATTTTCAATTTACTTAAACTAACTATATATATGTTTAATTTCTATTAATTATAAGCTACAAATTTCAAGATATGTTAGATAATTGAATAATCAAATTTTTCTATAATTTAAACAATTAAATGATGATAATTATCTATTAATTTAATAGTGAATCTTATTTCAAAATGATGAATGGATAACGCAAAAATGAATAAAAAATTTTAAAAAAAAATTGAAAAATTAAGAATACCACACGTGTTACTGTAATATGAAATAAAATGTCTAAGAAGACCCTAGTAACAGATTTTTTGGAGGGAAATTTGCGGTACACAGGTACCGCAGCTCCTTTCATTTAATTAATATATAGATTATATATATATATATATATATTAATTCATAGGTTTGAACTCTTACAATGGCAAGATCATCTTTGCATTGACTAAAGTGCTTCTAAGGATAACTCGGAGGTCAGTTTGGTTTTTGACTAAAGTGTTAATTATTTATATAATGCTTCTATGACATTTTTGTTTGAGTTCTTCACACCTTGAAAGTAGGTAAAAATTTATAGTGTTATGTAATTGTAGTGGTAAGAACGTACATAAGTCGGATGGGGCTATTCTGATGGTTTCTTATTCTTCTGGGTTTTAATTTAGCATGACACTGAAAATCTTGGCTGCAATCAGAAAAAAACAATTGTGTTCTATATATTAGGGGATATAATCAGGTTAATTTAGCAGTACCTGTTTTTGGGTATCTGGTCGTTCTTAAAAAATAAACTTCAGTTTCATTCATCTTTAACCAATAAAGTAGTAGTTCTGTTTAGTTCCTAGTTTATTTTTCTAAATCCGATCTTTCCAGTTTAGTAATGCCTCTTTTTCATTTGTGTAATTCATTGTTCATTTTTTCCCTGTACATGTAGTGCATAACTGCCAACCTTTATAGAAAAGCATCACATAACATGAATGGAGGCTCGAATTAGGTTTTATTATTCCCTTTTCAAATTCTAATTGTAATTTGATACTATATTCACCTCTCAGCCTCCAGTACATGGTGCCTTATCTTTTATATGTTGTGTAGATTATGCTTTTGCCGTGGTTTATGTTGAAACGCTGAATTTTAGTTTTTGAATTGGGACATAATGTGTCAAGAGATGATCTTGGAATTCTTATCCATATCTCTAACAATTATTGGGTTCCCAGTGAAAATGGTTTGACTAAATTTAAAAAATGGGATTGGGAGCTTCTAGATATTTTCTGAATAATTCTGGAAAATATTGTATGTCTTTTTGTCTCAACACCTTTTTGTCTCAACACTTGACATTTTTCCATTTTAGATCGGATACTTTTCCCCTGGGTGTTGTTGGTGTTAGACATTGTGTGTACCCTTCCATGGTGAAAGTAGTTGGAGATATTGAAAGGGGAAAGAGCCTTACACAATATATCAAAATTGAGGACCAACCAGAAAGCGGGGCTAATGCACTTAACATTAACAAGTTTGGTAACTTGAAATTCTCTAATGTGTCACAAGGAAAAAACTTCATTATGTAGAAAGAAATTTTATTTGAAGGGAAAATAATTCAATAATTTTATAATCTGCAGTTGTTTGTACTGCTGGGTTTAATGATGCAGAAATATCATGAAAAAGCTTTTGGTTTAGTAATTTGTATACATCACTTATAGAAGAAAAGGAAAAACCTGCAGTAGTGATGGATAATCCTTTAATTGATGAACTAGCGGTTTTCTTTAATGGTCAAAAAACCAATGAGTAAATAAATACATATTTAAAGGGTGTATCGTTTTGAATTTTTGATAATTGGTTTTGTGAAAAGTGAAATTTATTTATTTACTATTTTTCTTATTTATCCATGTCTGCAACAGTTATTGGTTCTCTAGATTTTTAGAATCATAAATCTAATTTTGTTCATGCTTGAGAGTAGAAAGGACTCAATTCAAACGTTTCTGGAAGGCAGAAGGAGGACAAAATATATTGTTCTGAATGGAAGAACTATAATTTTACATTTTGAATGGTTGGTTAGAATTAAATTGTGATTATACAATTGAGATTTCTAATTTGGTTACATTTATTGCATTCTAAACATGTTGATTTTTTACGTCTATTTTATTTTTGAACATTGCTCTACTAGTTTATAATTATTTCTAAGCATCGCATAATACTACTTTTGTAATTAAGCAAATTTCAAATGTTTCAGTTTATGTTCATTGTGGTTGTACTTAGCTATAACTACCATCTATATTCTATATTATAATAATAAATATTAATTAATACCACGTCTTTTTTTTTTGGGACATGAATTAATACCACAATATGCCTTACGTCTGAACACACAGACAAGAGTGATAAGTTAGGAATGTCTAATATATAGGATCTAACATAGCCCTAAGGTACACAATTATACAACTTCAGATATTCTGACTTCTCTAATGTATATGTAATTAGTTAAGCAAATTTTGAATTTTTCAATTTTATTTATGTTCATTTGAGACCATTTTGAAGGATATATATAAATCATACATGAACAGAAGAATGTCATACATGTTGCTATTGGTAGTCCTATATGACTCGATAGAACAAGGGGAAGCTCCCGAATTTTAAAGTTCTCTTTCATGACATTTCAAGTTCGAAAATATGAATCATTAAATATCGATGCACAGTACATGGGGCCATCCGGTATTAAATTCTTTCTTTTACTTTCAATATTAAAGGGTTACCTAACTCATGTATGAGTATGTGTGTGTGTCTATATATATAGCGTCTTGAATTCTTGACAAAAAGGGAAGTGAAATAGGTATCAGGAAATAGAGAAAAATTGGGCAAATATGATTTTCCTGGCTGTGACTGTGATAATATTACTCTTTGTTTTCTTGAAGAAGGAACTATATGGATTCAAAGAGCTTCCACCAGGCCCTTGTGCGTGGCAACTTCTAGCCAACATATCCCAGTTGAGAAGAAAACCCCATGTTTCATTCAAAAACCTAGCAAAATCCTATGGTTCCTTATTCTCCCTTCGACTCGGGGGGCAACTCTTAGTTGTTGCATTGTCACCCGCTATTGCGAAGGAAATTTTTAAAACCCACGACCAGATGCTTTCTGGCAGGTATATTTTATAATACTAAATCATTTTATCTAAAAATTTAAGTTGAGAGACGAACTGTAATTTAATTTTAAATTATCTATGTTTTAACAGATACTTACCCTCAATGTATTACGATGTCCCACTGCTGGTCGACTCCTCCATGGTAATGTCTAGAGAATGTAACGATACGTGGAAATCTCTACGTAGTATTGTTCACAAGTGGTTCTTTTCATCCAAGGCGGTCGAGTCGAAAGCTGAAATAAGGAAAACAAAGATTAGACATATGGTGGACTACATAAGAAGCAAGCAAGGTGAAATATTGGACATAGAAGACGTGGTTAATGTTACTGTTACCAATATTACTAGCAATGTCCTTGCTTCGACTGACCTGTTGGACATTAATAAAGATCAAGATGAAAAATTGAAGGCAATTGTGAATGAGATTGTTGAGATGTCGGCTGCTCCAGGACTGGGCGATCTGTTTCCAATTCTTAAAGGAGTCGACATTTGGAGCCAAAGCAAGGCGATGGATATGTACCGAAACATAAAATTTATTTGGGAATCTTTCATCCTTGAAAGAAGAGGGAGAGGAGACGACATTAGTTCAACTCAAGACTTGCTTGGGTCTCTAAGTGAAAATGCATTTTCCGATGATCAGATCAGCTTGCTATTGATGATAAAGTATTTTACTATGTCAATCATTCAGATTGACCTTTTAAGATAGATTTAAGATCACACGAACAATTTGACATGATTAAGATTCTAAGAAATTCCAAATTGATTTGCTTATTAACTGCCAATCTCTATCGTGTGCTACGCACGCAAAAAGGTTATGTAGCACATGGTGCGTGTAATATATAGATCAATGGTCTTATTAATAAGATTGACCTTTCTTATAGCACAAATGTTCACTCTACATTGGCAACAACCCATTTTGTTGGGGGGAGAGGGGGGTGGAATCCAATTCCCTCTAACATTTTTTAATTTGAAAAAGCATGACAACCAATCAAAGGCTACCATGTGTCCAATTATGGGGCTAAATAAAAAATCTCTCCCATCGATGTTTTCCCCCCAAAATTTCCTATATACACATTATTTGATAATAGGGTTTTTTCTGTTTATTTTTACACTTTGTTCCTTTGGGTTTTTTGACCCTACATTAATCTTACTCTTAATACTACTCTTAATACTGGTTAATTGCAGGAGTTACTGATTGCTGGCTCGGATTCAACTCCATTGCAATAATATGGCTAATGGTGGAGTTGATGAACAATCAAGATATTTTGCAAAGAGTTCGTGATGAAGTCGTTGAGGCCATTGACGGGGAGTTCTTAAACGAGTCGCGATTATCGTGGTCGCCCTATTTGCAAGCTTGTATAATGGAAGGGTTAAGACTTTACCCTCCAGGTCCTTTAATGATTCCACATCAAGCAATTGAGACATGCAAAGTGAAAAATTACACAATTCCAAAGGACTCAATTTTGGTAGTGAATGCTTGGGCGATTCAACAAGATCCCAACTACTGGGATGAGGCTAAGACCTTCAAACCTGAAAGGTTTCTTAATTTGAAATTAGCTGATTTCAGGGGAGATTTCAAATTCATACCTTTTAACGCGGGAAACAGAACGTGTCCTCGATCAATATTCGTTTTTAAGACTATACAATCCGAGGTGGCGGCTTTGGTTCATTATTTTGATTGGAGCCTCCCCGATGGCTCGATTGCGACTAATATCGACACCAAAGATAAGTTTGGCACGACGCTGAAGAAGGAGGAACCATTATGTTTGATTCCAAAGCTGAGACAGCACTCGTCTTCTAAAGATTATTATTGAGTTCAAATAAATCATATATCTTATTACCATCTTTCTTTGTTAGGTCGCACTGAGTGGATAACTGGATAGGGGTTCCTGCCCTCCTATTTATGATGTACTTTTATCTTATTCGTCTAATGTACAAATTTTATTCCCTCAAAAAAAAAAAAAAAATTTACTGATTACCAAAAGATTGAAGGATGTATCCTCTTTGAAGAAAAAAACTCCCTCTATCCTAAAAATATACAGCTATTCCTATTTTTACAATAATTAAGAAAATTTCTGTTAATGTTACTGGAAAAGTAAAATTTAAGAGTTTTTTCCTATAATAGCCTTATTTTTGCTAATTATTTCATTTTAATAATCATATTTCATTGATAACATTGCACATTAAATGGAGGTATATAGGACAACTAAGATTTCAACTATATTTGTATATGAAAAGTTGTCTATAATTTGGGACGGGTGAAAAAAGAAAACAATATATTTGTGGGACGATTGATTCTTTGGGTTTAATCTCTACTGGTTCAAGCGCTTCTTGAATTAATTCTTTCAATTTTATTCTTTCTTAGCCATCACACTACAAATCTGGTCGTCCGCTATCTATATTATTATATGATATTTACTTGAAATATTCAACAGTAGAAAAAGAAATATTGAAATGGTCTCTCTCTCACATGATTTTTATAATCATTTTGCATTTTCAAACCAAACCAAAATGTAGGTCACAAATTAATGTCAGTCATTGGAACACTTGCAAAAGCCTGAAAGAGATGCAATGGAGTAAAAAAGTTTGTTCATTTTTTAGCATAGCAATTCAGATAAAGGTAATATTTTTAATCTCCGTCTTCCCATTACCATTCCCATAGAAGAGCGCAGAGGAGAAGCGTATGTGGCAAGTTGTGCTCAAGCTGGTTGGACTCTCAAGTTTTCTAGTAAGTTTCAGGCACTAAATATCTACATAGTATAAGAGCAGCTACTGCATATCACAATCCAAACAAATCATATCAGTAAAACGATATCATATCGTCACACCATGTGTCTGGTGCCCGATCAAATTCATCGGATTCTCTGTGATGGTTTAGTTGAAGACAAAACCTATATACACTCCATTTACAAGTCAAGATAATGAAACTGAAAGTAAAAAAGCACAATTTATAACCCTACAAATTGTAAAAGTAAGTTTTGGATTACTAGTTGAAATACATCTGTGGAAGTGAAGAATTATAAAACTAAAACTCAAGGCCTGCTTCATTGTCAAATGAAGGAGGCTCATTTAGATCGAAATCTAGAATTTTGCAACATTTATGTGCAGTTTCTTCGTCCGCTTGAGCAGTGGGATTCAAGTCTTTTTCATCCTCAGAAGATCCAAATGAATTTTGAGGATCAACAGGACTGTGAATTAGCGTTGTCTTGTGTTTGTTGTTGCCGGACCGGTCACACCCGAATTCTTGGTGAGCTTTGATGGACTTCTCGTGCATAACGCACATGTACTTACCATGAGAAGGATTGGATGCTGAGATTTCGAGTAGGTTTTGATGAACTGAAGTTACTGGAGGAGTAGCATATTTTTCTATTTCAAGATCACTCAATCTCACCTTCCTCCTCCTCTTCTTATTCTTGACATGCCCAATTTTTGCGTTACATTTTCTCTTTTCCATTTGATCAGTCAAGGAATTAGTGTCAGTGCCCTCAGAATCATCATCAAATCTTTGCCTGGCTACCAGGCCAGTATTCTGGACTGAGTCCCCACAAGCCAGTGTCATAAGATCAAATACAGCATCTCGTAACCGATCATCCTCCAAGTTAGCTAACTCAGAGGCGCCACCCGGGCCAGCTTTTCGGCATCTTTTTGCAGTGACTGAGAAAGAAATAGTGTTTATGGCCATTTTAGGTGGGTGAATCCCCTTCCAATTCCTCCCAGGATGGCACCTCATGTGCCCACACAACGACTTCATAGATGGAAAATTCTTCCCACAAATTAAACAAATCAGTTTCTTATGATGCGGCTTTTTATTCACAAAATTAGCAGCATCTACTCTTTTTTTTCTTACAATACTCAGATGTTTCTTTGCCTGGGCATGAATTCTCATGTGTCCTCCAACAGCTTTACTTGAGCTAAATGCTTTATTACACACTGGACACACCTTATTGCTGGTCTTATCCTTCTCTTTACTACCACTTGTCTCACCATCTTCCTCCATGCTGCCTCTCCAGCTTGACTCACCATGCTTAGTTCCTCCTTTTCATCCTTAGGAATCCTCAAACAAATCCAGAGATTCTTTTCCTTCAAAATAGGTTCATAGACCTCAGATTTCTCAGGCAGCGTATTCATTGAGGGCGACTGAAGGTCTTCACATTGTCATCATAAACCTTAAGTAATGCAATCCAAGGACCCGGTCAATTCAAACTAGTTTAACTTGCAAGTTAATGAATTTCTCATTTCATCCCAGTTTTTAATGCCCAACTTTAGACTTAGTCAAGCTGGCATGACATGAGGAAATGTACTAGAATGTCATCCTTAGCTTCGTGGAATCCCGACGTTAGATAACAGAGTAATAAAATCATTATCAAAGACTAGAGACCAGATCTACTAATTTTTAGTCTGCAAGCACTATCTGATTTGACACGTTCTCTTCAACACAGAAAATAGTTTCAATTGAAAAAAAAAAAATGGAAAAGGTGATTGGTCACGGCAGACAACCAATTCTCCTCGACTTCCTATACAACATGAGACCAGGACGAACCTAAAGAACTAACAATCTATTGCCACAACCCAAAATTGGCTATTCAATGTGACAAAGTAGTTCCTCATGGGCATACAAGCATAACTTCGAATGACTAAACCATCCTACATTAGTAAAAAGTACAGATTCTTTATCGCATAGCACACAATTACCAGTAGCAATAAATTATTCCGAATCTTTACTACCATATACAATTTCCAAACTGCAGCCAAAAATTAAACTTCAGATGTCCTGTGAAAATTAGCAGATGAATGCACAAGGGAACGCAAATCCAAGTTGGATAAATTTCTACTAGTGGCAATTAGTCAATTACATTACAGAATCCATGTATGAAATCAGAAAGTAATAATTAAGATCAAAGCCAATGAAGTAGAAGAAACTAAGTACTTTGTTCTTTTAACCTAGGGTGACATAGACACTATGATCCGGGAACAACCTGCATGAGCCGAGCATCAGCATACATCTTGTATGCAAATGGATAACAAGCTAATTTGCGGTGATTATGTGCTCGTCCTTGCCACCATAAGACCCCGGGGGATCTTATTACTTATACTCACCAATGTTTGCACTTTCTGCTAGTTGGGGTTTGGCATAAGCTGATGATGGGCTTAAAATCGAAGTACCAAAGAGATGGGAACTTAAGCCTAACTTCCAGAACTGGACATGGATAAAAAAGTGTAAAGTTGAATATGACGTGGAGAAGATGTGAACCTACCTCCATTACATAAGACAAGCTAAAAATCATTTATTTAACAGAATATCATAACAGCATCTCTAATATATATCTATCTACCTTCACTAAACTCTTAATGTTTTTCATATAAAAAAAATGAAACCCTCAAATGCAGAGCTAGAAAAATACTAGAGTAATCTGCAAGAAAATTAACTGTAGAACACCTTTAATATCCCCAAAGAAGTACTGTAATCTCCGTGGCTCAATCTCTTTCCTAGTGACAGATCTTGCAATTGTAGGACCCGACTGAAACATTTGAACAGCATGTGAGCTGGAACAATGACCAGGTATGATTTAGTTTCTTAACAACCAACCACCAGAGTGACATCCTGGTTGCTACAGCTATATTTAGTGTAAATTCCCCAAGGCCTAATCCTTTCACTATTGCTATTTAAGCCATTCAAAATTGGAAAGTGGATCAGAACTTAGGCAAGAAGCCAAACTCTGATGACAAAGGAGGAACTAGGTACTTCATGAAAATTAAGTGGGATTAACCCGGGTGGTGTAATCTGGAGAGATTTGCAAAATGAAGGGTTCAATGATAACTATCAACATTACCAACTGCACTAAGAAACATGCAACATACTTCCACATCCTCTTCCACAGCTTCATTGTCGCATCAGCACTGACAATATCTTTGCAATGATTCTCCAAATTCTTAACTTTCTCAACTTCTTTGTTGAGAATTGCGGCCTCATTTTTGGCGTTTCCAAGCCTGTTCAGCACCTGGGCTTGCTCTGAAGCCAGAGTTTTCTCCTCTCCTAACAGAATTCGTCCATCCACGGCAACCTTCAGCTTCTGGATCATTCTTGATATTACCAAATATTCAACCTCAGCTTCAATCTTTCGCTTAAAAAGGTCCTCAAGTGCTGCATCTATGTCTCTTTCCTCAGTTGCTTCCAATGACATGCTATTTACAACAGTTCCAGGTTCACCCTCCTTGGCCACCATCATGTTGAGCGTGCCATCGCTAGATTGTGACGGTTCACCGGAGTTTGTTTGATAGAGCTTTGGATTGACAAAAGTACTCCCAGAAGGTAAGTCTTCAATGGGATCATCAACGTAAAAATCTTCTTTTCCAATTTCCCGAATTTTTTGAACCTCTGCACGTGTATATAGAGACCTATTTAGTTAATAATGCAGCATTTGTAAACAAAATAACATACAATCTTGTAAATTGTCAAGGAAATTCACTGATCTAAATAGGAAGAACAAGCTTTAGAAATTATAGATTTTGTCTCTGCAAAAGTTACATGTGTAGAGGTAACAATTTAGAACCTCCAAGGGCTGGGGCATAGTTTGGTTTGGTTATGGTTCTACAAGAACCAGACTTTCTAAAAGAACCAGACTAAACAAAAAAAAAAAAGTAAATTTTTTTTTTTTTTTTTTGGGGGGGGGGGGGGGGGGGTTGCAATAAAAGAACCAAACCAGGCCATTTGGTTTTGGTTTGCTAGGTTTCGTAATGGTTACATAACAATGTCAGCAATAAGACCAAACAAAGCCATTTGGTTTTGGTTGGCCTAGGTTTCATAATGGTTACATAACAATGTATCTTTTCAAAATTAAAAACAATAAGCATGTCACCCCACTTTAGTTGAGTTTAAAAGACTACATAATTTGTTCAATTACAAAAAGAATAGATAATGACAATAGCAAAGCCACCCCTACTTTAACTTGAAATATATAGACAGAACGTCAGCTTATAGTACAGTTTTAGATTAAATGCAACGAAAAAACAAAGGGAATTTACTCAAGAGTCCGTACCCTAACAATATATTGAAAAATAAAGATACCTGAAAATGCCTTTTTGAACTACTTATTCACAAAGAACATCATCAGCATGGGCATATATTTGACCTTATAAATGTACCAAGAACAGATAAGTTCAATACCACCGGAAACATTTGAATTTCTAACCTCACTCAAACATTTTTAACATCCCATGTTTCTAACATTTACTCAATAACTCCCCTAGATGAAATTAACAAGATATATACAACTGAAAGTCCTTATACCCCCCACTGGAAAAAAAAAATGCAGAAAGAGTGGGGAGATTTAAATCGATCATCAAGTTTACAAATCCCTCCCTCCAACAAAGATAGTCCACTATTCCTTTTTTAACTGTCCCAAATTATAGTCCAGTCTCCTTGTGAAATTATAGTTGATTTCTTAATGTTCGTATATGCCCTTATTTAATGTGCATGCTATCAAAAAATATAAACTATTTAAGTAGAAAAATACATAAATAAAAGGATACATTAGAAAAATGTTCTCAAATTTTATTTTTCCAACAATATTAATTAAGCCTTCTTAATCTTTGTAAAAATGGGACTGTCCCTATCATTGTGGGATCAGGGAGCATTAGATCCAAAAATATAACAAATGGAAATTTATTAAAGTAACTATCCACTCAGAATACGTAAGGGAAAAAAAGAAAAAGATAAAGATAAAGTTAAAAAGAGAGAGAGAGGAGAGAAATGATCTGAAAAAATTTGCACAAGATTGTCAGGTATGGAAAGGTGAGATAGAACCTTTTTCTAATGCTTTTTGTACAGATTGAAGTGCAAAGATAGAATCAATTAGAGGATCATGATCTTGTGCAGGGCGATGTGTCTCATTTCTCTCTTCCTCAACCTCCCACGACGGATTATTGCCAGTTTCTCCATCATAATCATTTGAATTATCATTTTCCATCCCATTACTCTTTGCAGAGTAAGTTCCCTGCATGAAGGCAAGGTTGGAACTTCGCGAGTCAGATTCTATGCTGGAATGAGAGTTCTCCATCTCAGCTTTGGCCCTGTCCCCTCTGGCCTTCTTGCCACTATCAAGACGACCCTTTCTATGCTGATCGCGCAGCACAGAGTTACTCAAATTCTTCCCGCTCAAACTCCTTGTTTTTATTTTGTCTTGCGGAAGTCTCACAACCTTGGGCATCTCATACCTTGTGTTCGGAGTGCTGGCAGCAGTAGATGATTTGCTACTCTGATCTTCACTGTTCTCTGAATCAATTCCAGCAAAAAGCAAAGGTTCAATGACCAAACCAGAATCACCAAGCACAATGAACCCATTTATATTCCTCTCCACGGCACTAGTGAAGGAAACAGACCCCTCGCTCTTTTGCTTCACCTCCTCAGAGAATTGCATCCGTTTACTGGAATTTGCGACCGGAGTAGATGAACTCTCTATCAATATCTTGCTAGCATCAACTATTACCTCCCCACCCTTGTTAGTGTCCCTGCTGATCCTTCTCCATTTCCTTAATCCATTCCCTTTTCTCGTCACAGAGGACGGAGACACTTGCGATGTCACCTCAAGGGGAGGCGAATTAACTCCAATTATCTTCCCATTAGTCCCCTCCGAAAACTCATTGTCATCATTATCCTCGACCACCCAGGGCCCATTGTTAAGTACCTCGGTTCCATTGACAACATTCCCTAATTTTTCCGAAGCAGAACCGATCCTAGTTTCCTCATTAGCATCCACAGAATCACGCAAGGAATGCTCCCGTTCCGAATCCATAATACGGAAGAATTGCAGAAAAACTTCGGTTATTATTCAAATAAATGAAGATCCCAAAGAAGACAAAATTCAGATCCAGATGAAATCAAGCAACTCTCCTCCAACTCACGGGACCGTGCGATCCATCAAAATTTCTCCAGAAAATTATATACTACTTCCCGATAGAATCAAATCCCAATCATATACCCGGGAACTCAATTAAATCCAATTCGACCACGAAACACTAGTAACGATTAAAAAGCGAAACACAATATACATACTTGGAAATCCTTGCAAGAATTCAATTTCTGTCTTAAAAATTAATAGAGCAAAACGTACCTTGAGCACTTGTGCTAAAGAAATGAACCTTCAGAAATTTGGGGATTGGAAACCCTAGATTTTTAGCCCAGCTAGGAATTTATAGTCGTAAATTATTATTTATTTGTGTCACTATTCAATAGAATAAGATATATACACATCTGAATTCTGAAGAAATCATCATATCTGCTCCATACGAAACGAATATTATATTAATTAATTACAAAAATGTATAAATTAACAGAAAATTATATTATTTAAAATAATGGGGGATGGGTCCAAAAGGACAACAATTGACGATGCTGTCTATGTCGCTGCTGATCTGGAATGCACATGAGCCACTGCTTGCCCATTTCCTCCTACTTTGTAAAATACAACCATCATCCTCAACCTTTCATATGTATTGTGATCTTGTCCTTAACTTTTTATGTTACAAAATTCTTACCCTTCGATTTTTAGGAATTGCACTTTTTCTATGAAATCAAATCATGCTCCGACCACCAATTAAAAACAATAAAATCATAAAATTACATGTGATTTTGTGAATATGTAACTATTTTTAATTAATAGTTAGACTTGTTTACGGTGGCATATATGGCTCTATAAAAAAGGGTTAGGAATTGTCCTCAATTCTTATTTTCAATAGATTTTGACATATTATGATTCTATTAAATTTTATGAATTGAAAAGAAATTATACTAATTTACCACTTTTGTGGTGGAATCTAAACATAATATTTTAATATATCAATAGAAGATGATGATTTGTGAAAATATAATTTTTGTGATGCTGACTTGATAGGCCGCCACCATCAATGTTTTCTTGTGCTTATAGGGGAGAAAATTTCTCCTACAACTGATGATAAAATTGACAAAAAATTCATATAAAGAGAGTTGTTAAAGAACTTGGTATGTGTGTTTTTTTTAAAACTTTTTTTGAACAGTTTTTTAAACTTAAAAAAATAGAATTTCACCAAATCTAACACTTTGTTAAAGTACAATAAAATTAACAGGTGACTGAGAAATTTTTAGTGGATTCAAAAGAAAATTGAAGACACCGAAATTTAATGAATTCAGGTTGAGGACTAAAACATAATGAAGTTCAAGATTCATGTTTGATGGCAATTTTATTATGGGTAATTTATACTCCATGTCCTCGATTAGCAGCCTCTCCATCCTCTCTCATTACTAAATCCGTCCTCAATCTTTCATTTATTCTTCCATTTCATCCCTGCTAACAATTTTGTCTATTAAGTTCTTAATCTTATCACCAGCTTTATTTAGACAAAATAGTTTTAAAAAATTAAGAAGAAGTGTAACTTAAAAAATAAAAATATTGACATCTTTCCACACCCATACCCACTTAACCACCATACTGCTTAGCACGCTTTACAAAATGTACAAATACAAAAAAGTTTTATAATATTAAACTTGTATTATAGTTTGTCTTTTGAAATATATATTACAATTTGTTAGTATTAATATAATACATATTTCCCCATTTTTTGATACTACGCAAGATAGGCATTTTTGTCTTCTTGTCACTCACCACATCATCACTAATGAAATCTAAAACCAAGCATCATGCAACGCAAATTGAAACACTACATAATTTTATCCTTCCTTTTTGCTAGTGCCAATGAGACAACCCTTGTCTAATGATTTCCTACTGTGTATGCGTCTGGCGGGCAATCCCATCAAACATATTGACCGGAAATAGTTTTAATCCATTTTGCTCCAAAAGCTATCATTCTTTTCATGTGGATGAAGAAGAGGAATAATCCTCTTCTTTATTTTATATTGTTATTCTTTTATTCTTCCTTTCTTTAACATTGATTTTGAGGCCTTTTTACCTTTTCGGTCATTTTTTCTAATTTGAAGTGTGACAATTACATAACAGTAAAAAAATATATATTTCATCCATTACAAGGGATGGGATTGGAGAATAAATGGAAAGTTGGGGACAAGGCAATGTAATCGAGATTAAATGAAAGGAAATTGTGTAAAGGGTAAAAACAATAGTGAAAATTACTTTCAAAAAAGAAAGAAAAGTAATACCCACCCCCCTCCATGAAGTTGCTATTAATGCAGTTCCATTTGCCAAACACTGTGTAACTCCTTTTCTCATTGAATGTGGAGAGAACATTCAAATACTGGAACACCATATGTTATGGCATATGGTGTCATATGACCGTGTGGCATGTATTGAGACACGCCACATGGGAAACCACAACCATGTGGCGTGCATCGAGATACATATAGTTTAATATCATTTTTACAAATACTTGCTTACTTCATCAAGATACATGCATGGAATATAAGAAGAAAGTTTTGGTACTAGAAGTTGATATTAATAATTTCCGATAATCATATACACATTTATCAGTGAAAACTTGATTAAAAGGACATATAAATTTTGCTAATAGAAGTTCAAAATCAATTGTATTTGAAATCAAATGGGTAGAAATTTCAGTATATTTTGGAAATAATTTTAGTTCGATTCAAGTTCTAAATTGAAAATAAAGTGATTTGGTTTCTGAATTAAAAAAATATGTGAAATGAAAAAAAAAAAGAAAGAAAAAGATAATCATCATGATAATAAATTTGCCAAATTCACCATAAGAGCTTTGGAATATTTATGTTGCATATATGTGAATAAAAGATCGAGAACAAGAGTCTTTTCCCCCATGGTATACAAGGGGAAATTAGAGGAAAGGTGGGTGCGGTGTGAATCCAACACCTTCTGTCCAAAACATGAATATCTGACAATTACACCATAATTCGAACCACATTGAGAACAAGAGATTATTGTTACACAGTTATAGTAAAACAGCCACAGCTTTGATCCTTATAATTGGATGAATGTATGACCTTGCACTGCCCTAGTTAATTGTTTTGGTTTATCCAGCCATACCTGTGTGTGGCAGGATCGGATTAGTGGAAGATCATTTTTATAGTTAGAGGCTTGTTTATCATATTCATTATTATGGAATTGTAATGACAAATTTGTTCTTCACGTGAATTTTCAACCGTAACACAAGTTACACAACCGAATGAGCTTAGTTGAAATGTAACACCGACTAGATAATAAATATAGATCTAACCCATGTTTTTTGCTGGTGACTAGCTTATGACTTGCATAGCATTAACCTAATTAAAGCTCCTCTATCCCGAGCTTTACGTTATAATATGCCTTTGCATTGGTATGATTTATAGGTCACAATGTGATCACTTGATTTTCGCATACAAAAAAAAAAAAAAAAAGAGGGAGAGAGAGAGAGATTAATGCGGCTTAATTTAAAATTAATGTAAAAAAACATTGGTATTTGTCAAGAAACCCTATTCTCCTATATAAAATTTCAAAATTTTATGGGGCTAACGCCATCTTGAATCCATCCATGTCTGAAACAGTAGTTTCCATCCAATTTCCAAAGTTATTGCCTTAAAAGCACTTCTAAATTCAGGGGCGGGGTTAGTACACCGAAGTAAAATACAATAGAGTAGGAGAACATAACATGATGAAATTATACAATCGAACAAAGTAAAATTGAAATCTATTAGGCAAATATGAGATATATCTAATCAAAATATAATATGTAGATAAAGCCCCAAAATAAAAATATTAAATTAAATGATTAAAGGAAAAATATAATAATAAGAAAAAGTAATATTAAAATCAAGATTGATATATTATCTATTTTCATGTAATTTAAACCCATTAGGTAAATGCGAGATATATCTAACCAAAATGTAATATATGTAGATAGTCCAAAAAAAATATTAAATTAAATGATTAAAAGAAAAAATATAACAATAAGGAAAAGTATAATAAATTAATAATTGAACAAATAATTTTTTTATTAATTCTTATTTTTTATTTCCTTTAAAGACAATAAAACTCAATAGCATAATCTATAATATTTTCCCACCCGTGCATTTAAAGAATACTATGCTTCACACCCGTGCGTTTCATGAACATATTATACTGAAAAAGTAAAATACAATATATTAGGAGAACACAGAGTCATGAAATTATACAATTGGACAGAGTAAATTTGAAATCCATTAGACAAATATGAGATATATATATATATATAATCAAAATGTAAAATATAAATAGAGTTCTAAAATAAAAATATTAAACTAATACGTATATAGAGTCTCAAAATAAAAATATTAAATTAAATAATTAAAAGGAAAAATATCACAATAAGGAAATATATAATAATAGAATAATAACGTCAGCAAATTAGCTTTTTAAGAAAGCCAGACAATGAGTTGGAAAATTATTTTTAATTGTGTCCGACAATCAAATTGAGACAGACAAACTCTGCTTATATATATATGATCTTATTCCTTGTATATTTCTCATCTATCAAAAAAAAAGAGTAAAAAAATACTTACATTTTAAATTTGAATTTGAGTAGCACGGTAAATTTTAATATAAGAGATAGATGTTCAATTTGACAATCCAAAACAATCAAGGAAAAAGAAAAAAAAACACAAATTAAAACAAAAAATCAGATCAAATTTCAGTAATTTTTAGTATTATTTCCTGATTAGTGAATTGTTATTTTAGCTTCTTTTTGTTCAACAACTTGTTGTTTTATTTGGTTATTAGTGATAACTAATATTGTAGTTTATGTTTCGGCTCCATTTTAGCACATTATTATTTAAAAAAAAATTAACCAAAGGATCCATTTTGAGAACTTCACTTGGGGCCCTATGGACTACATGTCCGGCATTGATCTTTAGTGTTAACCTACTTAAAATCAACATAATTCAGCACCTTGTCATCATATTATAAAAAATTTCTTGTACTCTACAAATGTAAAAAACGGGGTACTTGAGTGCTTCAATAAGTATTTGTTTTTATAACATAAATGATAGTGATGTAAACGAGACGCAGTAGAAGTTGGTCGACCTTAACCTGCGAAACTTCAATGCCCTGCCAAATTTAGGGAGGGTATGGTGAGTCGTTGCCCTGGTTAATTTTTGATATTTTTATTTGTTTAATTTTTTTCCAATTGCATTAATTTTTTATTAAACCGACATAACAGGGCAAAGCAACTTTTTCCACCCTGCGAACCGAGATGCGCATCTTATTTGCCTCATACGGAATGGACCCCGTCAAGTTCGACTAACTTGATATAAGGCAACAATGACACAAAATTTGTTTAGTAACTCATAAATCACTAGAAAAAATTTAGTGTTAGGACCATTAGCTTGCTATTTTTTCATTTTTCAAATTGCAAATCATTTATTTCTTAATAATTTACTCAATTATATATTTCTTGTTACCGTTACCCAAAATTGTAACAAGCCTAGGTCATTATTACAGTAGCCAACATCTACTCTAACCTTATAAATAATAAATAATGGAACGGATCATTAATTATCTGTCATAAATTATTAATTAATACAAATTATTACGTTCATGGGATTGCAACATCGACTCGTAATTTGTCTGATACGTATATAGTGAATATTTCGTCAATGCATGGGATAACATAGTGCTCATCCATGTGAGTTTGACGGGCTTCTCAATATGGAGGAAAAACAAGATAACATGGTGTATAACATTATTTAATCAATCTTACTAAACATATTCATAAAACAGGGAGCTTTTTTATTTGTTCAATAAAATTCTATTTCAAATTCATTTTAAAAGGTAAATGCAGTCTTCGAGCCACATGCATCCCTGTTGCCAGGAAGGAAGTGAGCTAAATTATGAATATACACACAAGTAGGGATTAAAAGCATCTAATCTAAATAAAAAAAAAAAAAGAAAGAAAAAAAATCACTATGATCATTAAATCATGAAATGTAAAGCCAGATGCTCTCTAATCACAAAGTACTACCTTGGTTGTTTATTTATTTATTTTAAGAGTGATAGAAGAAAATGATGGTGTTCCATGTTGACCTCTTATTAGCATTGAATTGAGAGAGAGAAAGAGATAAGGAGTCACAAAAGAAAATGTGAATCTGAATTCGATCACGCTCAGAGCTGCTTATATGAATGTGAACTCGTCCTGTGAGCACATTCTAGAGGTATCAAAAAGTGAATAGTTCTTGATCGTGCCAAACCCAACCGAACCTTTCTAGGGTCTTTCGTAAAATGTCAATTCTTGAAGAATTACTAAACCCAATAATGACTCAATTTATATATATGCATATTTGTCTGGAAACAGCAGTAATCTTTCTCACTAATTAGCTGACATGTAATAATAGAAGGGACACATAAAAATGGGAATATAAGTTTTTCTTTTTAAAGAAAGGGAGTCAGTGTTTGACATTTGATACAATAATATGCTAATCGACCACTAGCTGGAGATCCCTTTAGCTGAGAACATGTTTATCTGGCCTTTTTCCTTTCTTGGCATTCGCAGTGGTAAGTTGGACTGGTCTTGGTCCAATTTCCAGAGCAAAATTAGTCACAGATATGTCAGATGATTTTTATTTGGGTTCCTCTGTTTTCAGGGTTCCACTCCCCAATGCCCATTTCCCTGTGTTCCTCCTGACCAACTTTGGCTTCTCATTACTACAGACAAAATTGAAAATACTATTCATTTACTGTGTAGTTATTTATTAAGGGTCCGTTTGACATTGATTATAAACTAAATGGTTTATATCACATTTTGAATTTTAAATTCTTGAGACACTTGTCAAATTCTCTCATTGACACCTCACCCCCAAAACACATCAAATAACAAATTTTCAAAATTTAACTAATCAAATTAAGTCACATGTCTTCAAAATTTAAATTTTAAAATATATTATAAACCAATCTAATTATAAACGATATCAAACGGACCTAATTAATTCAAGTTGACACCACATACAACACAAAAAACAAAAAGGACCAGCCTGCCTCACATAGAGTATTGCACCACTAATTCTGTAGCTCCTTTTCAAGCATTTCATGCATTATTTTATGTTCAAACCTCATGGATCCAACCCACAAATTTGATTCTCCTGTCTGTCTCAAGCTTGTTCCTATGGTTTCTATGGAACAGCCCCAAAAGAAGGGTCAAACTTCTCTTCAGCTAGTAAAACAGTTTTCCAGGTAAAAGTTTTTTAACCCTTTAACTTTTGGGTTGTTCAATTCAACAATGGGTACATTTTGCTTCTGTTTTCATAATGATCGATCAAAGAAAGAAGAAGCTTTCTGGATTCTTGTTTTGTAGTAATTTCTTCTGCACTCATTGATCTGAACAGTCTAAGGCTCTGAATCTGGCCCACCATTGAAGAAGATGAGGCATGATAAACTGTTGCATCCATCTTCTGCCACATAAAAATTAGTGCAATCCAGTTTTCATGGCCATGGATGCACAGTGTAAGTTCATTTCATTCAACTGAAAGTCTCTTTCAATATGGATGAAGAAGAAGCAATGCTTTCAGAATCAGCTTCTGCAGAGCCTCCTAAAGAGATCCAAACCATTAATCCCAAGTCTCTTACCATCAAGATAACAAATTCCTGCAGTAAAAATAGTAAAGAAATTCGAGCAAACATCGTTCCCTCATCGGCAAATTCGGTTTCATCATCTCCATATAACTCTCCACTGGTATCTCCTCGATCTTCAGCCTTTGTTTCAGCATTGCAATCCCCTTACATTTCTCCGAGGGCCACCGTAGAGAGCAGTCCGACGCCGGCCACCACACTCACTCACCCATCTCCGCCGGTATCCTATTGTGGGTCACAATCTGACGATGTTCCCAGCACTTCCTATACTCCCCCGCCGGAAAAATATGAATATTCCGACGATCCCGCCAATACCAAGTTCAAAATTGTGACTTGTGTTCCAGACCCTGCTCCTAGACTTTCATTTTCCTTCCCTGTTCCCCGGATTTCCTTTGCAAGAGGCTCTGTTTCGCCGGCTTCCAATGCGAAACTTAGAAGCTGTGATGTGTATATAGGATTCCACGGCCAGAACCCGAATTTAATTAGGTTTTGTAAGTGGCTGAAATCGGAGCTTGAGGATCAGGGAATTGCTTGTTTCGTTGCGGACAGAGCCAGGTATGTTGATAATCAGAACCATGAGATTGCTGACAGGGTTATTTGCTCTGTTACATTCGGGGTCGTCGTCGTCACCAGCCATAGCCTTTTGAATCATCTAAGCTTGGAAGAGATCAGATTCTTTGCACAGAAGAAGAACTTGATCCCATTGTTCTTTGACACCGATGCGAATGAGATTTCTAGTCTTTTCAATCCGCGTTCTGATAATAAGGAATGCAGAGAAGCTCTGGAGGGACTAATGAGGTCCCATGAATTCAGGCTCGAAGCGAACGAGGGAAATTGGAGAAACTGCGTGTCGAAAGCTGCTGGGATATTGCGAGCAAAGGTTGGAAGGAAAAGCATGGCTGAAAAAGAAGTAGAAGGATTTGAAGAGTTGCCATTTCCAAGAAACAAGTACTTTGTTGGGAGGGAGAAGGAGATTATGGAAATTGAGACTACATTCTTTGGATTTGGTGATTACTTGGAGCAAGAATGTAGCATGCCAACTATTAAGGCCGGAACCCCGGGGCAATCGGAAGGTCTAGCCGACGAGGAATGTGAGGTCGAAACCATTAGAGGAGGGGGCGGAAAGTATATAAGTTTGGAGGTCGGAAGCCGATGTAAGGAGCCAACTTTGGAGGCTTGGGCCGAACCTGTCATGGGAAGAAATTCACAGAAAAGACCAAAATACAGGAAGTGTAGAAGTGGAAAAAACAAGAGCTTCAATAGTAGTGTTGTGTGCATAAATGGAGCACCAGGAGCTGGAAAAACAGAGATAGCTCTGGAATTTGCATACAAGTACTCCCAGAGATACAAATTGGTTCTGTGGGTTGGCGGCGAGACTCGGTATTTCAGGCAAAATATACTTAACATGTCACTCATCATGGGGTTGGATGTAAGTGCAGATGTGGAGAAGGAAAGAGGCAGGATAAGGAGCTTCGACGAACAAGAATCGGAAGCATTCAAGAGAGTTAAAAGGGAGCTGTTTCGGGATATGCCTTATCTACTGATCATCGATAACTTAGAGACGGAGAGGGAATGGTGGGAAGGGAAGGATCTACATGACTTAATACCTAGGAACACTGGTGGAACACATGTGATTATCACAACAAGGCTCCCCAAAGTAATGAACTTTGAACCGATTCAACTTCAGCCGTTGCCGTTGTCTGATGCAATGGTGTTGCTTAGAGGAAGACGGAAAAAGGAGTATCCGGCAGCAGAATTAGAATACCTCAGGAAGTTTGATGAGAAATTGGGCAGGTCAAGTTTCGGTTTGTGGGTGATCGGTTCACTGCTTTCTGAACTTGCCATTGCTCCATCGGCTCTGTTTGAGGCCGTGAACCATGTCCAATACGAAGAAGCTAACATCGGCTGCTCAATTTCAGATCAACAATTTTGTAAAACAAACACTTTCCTGATCAAAGTCCTGTCCTTTTGTGCTGTCATGTTGCGGCAAACGAATGGAGGGAGGAATCTCCTTGCCCTGAGAATGCTTCAAGTTGGAGCATGGTTCGGCCCGGCTCCTGTTCCAGCAAATTTACTTGCTGCAGCAGCAAATTATATACCTTCCACCAGAAACAAATTGAGAAAGTGGACCAAGTGCTTGAAACTCACTTTATGCTGTTGCTCAGGTTGCTTAGCAAATCAAACATGTAAGAGTGAAGAAGAATCAGCACTTGTGTTGGTTAAACTCGGTTTGGCTCGGGTGGCCAATAAACAGGCCGGAGGATGCTGGATTCAACTACACAACATAACTCGGGCATTTGCAAAAACAAAAGACGGAGCCAAGGCAACAGTTGAAGGTGTAAGAAAAACCGGAAATCCAGTAGCCAATTCGGAGCATTTATGGGCGTCAGCATTCCTTGTCTTGGGTTTCAAATCCGAACCCCCAATTGTCCAGCTAAAGGCAATTGACATGGTTCTCTTCATCAAGAAAACAAGTCTCCCTCTGGCAATAAGTGCATTCACAAAATTCTCAAGATGCAACTCGGCCTTAGAGCTTCTAAAGGTGTGCACAAACGTGCTCGAAGAAGTGGAGAAGTCATTCGTGTCTCAGATACAGGATTGGTGCCAGGGCTCTCTATGCTGGAATAAGGCGCTCCAGTCGAACCAGAGAGTTGACGAGTACGTGTGGCAACAAGTGACATTGCTGAAAGCTACACTCCT
>CAVNYN010213257.1:0-57782 GCA_963692815.1 Nyctanthes arbor-tristis
CCCCTGTTATTGGGGAATCAAGGGGACGTCCCTTGATTCCCCAATAACAGGGGGCCATGTGGAGGTGACCTCTCCGTACGGGGAGAGGTCATCTTAGAATTTTTCATCTGGTGATTGTCTTAATTCCTTTGTGTTTGTGGTTGGCTTATGTTTTTTCATCTTTTTTTTAGGTAATTAATTCTTTAGAGTTTATTTATTTGCCGATATGTGATTGTGAATTTGTGCTTTAATAAGATTGTGTTTTGCTCTATTTTGAAGGCAATGATGATGGTTAGGTATAGAGTATGTTTGATAAAGATTTTTTTTATAGAAATTGGATTTTTCCGCTCAAAGTCCTACATTTGTGATGTTTAATTGGCATTTTTTATTGGAAAGTAGTACCATAAGCTGCCCATAGATGCGGTTAGACCATTGCCAATCAGGTTCATATTTGACCTCGAGCCCAACAAGTTAGAGTTTAGGGCCCATTTTTATATTTTTTTAAAAAAAATAATGTGGCCCTCCCATACCAAATGAAGTAGCCCCCAATTTCAAAATTCAAAGGAACCAAACGTTCTTTTGATAAATATTCTTTGGCCAATTATATTATCACTACAAGAATTAATCTTCACACCATATTTTAACCCTCACCACATATAAGATGGATAATAGATATACACACCACAATAAATTTACATATATAACCTAATGTAAGATGAAATTAATATAACAAAAGCAAAAAATAAGCAAAAATATCATATATTTCTAGTATAACAAAAATAAAAAATAAGCAAAAAACATCATATATTTCTAGAATTTTAGGCATCGGCTTTACTCTTTTACACCACCGGAATAAGACCCATTCGCAATGTTTACCCATAAACTAAAACGGAGATGCGGGGCTAGAGGTTGGGGTTGAAGTATGAATTTCATTCCACTGGGCCAGCTTCCTGCACCCACCCAGATTCAAAATCGAAGAAAAATCCCTACAACCGCAAATCATGTAGTATTCGTCGCTTTATCGGATGTCCCCGAATGGACAGTAATCTTCTGTTTATATGATCTTGGACATTGAAAATCGCAACCCACATGCTTGTGAAAGTTAATGGGTATATTAAAACTAACTAAACATTCAAAAATTAAATTTTCTATCACTTAAGATTATTTGATTTGCAGGTGGAGACCGGGGATGCATGAACACTTCTAAAAATTTATTAATTGACAATTATTCCATATTATTTAAAGTGTAAAACAATTCCAGTGCAATCTTGAAGCCAATTCGAAGCAACTGTTTGTGCTGTAACTGAAAAGGGATGTCGTAAAGAAGATGACAGGACAAAGGAACACAGACTAGAAAATTGAATTTTTAATGTTGTGGAAGGGAGAAAAAAAAAGAAAAGAAAAGACAGAGAAAAAGTAATGTAAAATATATTAATGAAAGGTTGTTAATGGAATTTTATTTAAGGATATATAAGTAAATAAAAATTTTGTGGTGTGGAGATTAAATCTTGTAGTGATAATATAATTACCCATATTCTTTTATTGATAGTAGTTTTGAAAAATACCTTTATAATTAAACTAATTATAAAAATGCCCTTTTCTATTGAAAAATTACTCCTAAACCAGTTTTTATTAAATTTAATTGTTTTATTATTATTATTAACCGCCACCAAAGTCACTGTTGCTGTTGTCACCAATTGTCACAATCACCACCATATCACTGGTGGTTAATATGTTAACACAAGGAAAAAATGTAACAAAAACCAAAAAACCCGGAAAAGGATCATAACAAAAACTAAAAAAAATCAAATTTGATAACAAACGCAAGAAACTCACTAGGAAAAATCTTTAAAAAAAAAATGAAGCATAACATGCGTCTCGAAAACGCTAAAATTATGAGGGTAACAAGGGTAACAATTTGAAACGTGAGTGTTAACACTAAAATCATGGTGACAATTACGGTTTTTCTATGGTGTCCTTATAGTATCCGATGAGTTATGTGGCAGACACCCATTAGACACTATAGGAGACCCATTTCCTATAGTGTCTAATGTGTATATACCACATAACCTATCAGACGCCATACATGGTGTTTTATGGACATTATAGAATATGCGGTGACAACCATGGGAAATCACCAAAATTATGAAGGTAACAATTCAAAAGGTGAGTGTTAACACTAAAATCATGGTAACAGCTATTGGAAAAAATTGTTACTATGATAACATTGACAAAAATGCATAGTAACAATCATCGGGTCGCATGTTGGAAAGTGGTAACACATTGAGGATTGGTTCCACGGATACTTGAAATTTAAATAAGCAAAATAAAAAATTTTAAAAAGAAAAGGTAAAATGAGGCCACCGCATCACTGAAACCGCCCCACCTAGAGGATGAAAGGAATTCCACCGACAATGGAAGGATTTTTTTTTTTGAAAAAAGAAAAACAGCGAAATGATTTCATCCGCCGGAAATTTCAAAATAAATAAAAAAATTAAAAAAAATGGTCAAAAGCAATAGTAGCGGATGTTGCAAATATATTTATATTTATAATCCGTAGTAATTGTCAAACACTTTGTTAGTTTGTTGTTGATGGATTATTATTGTCTTGTTGGCATATATTGTTATTTCTTGATTAGTAGTGTTTAGCTTTCTTTTTATTGAACAATTCGAATAGTTGTTTCATCTAACTAATAAATAGCATTATTTTTTGTCTACTTGCTTTACTCTTAGCTCGATATTTAAAAAATAATTCAATAAATATAAGGGCTTATTGTTTTGAATTTTGCTTGGGCCTTATTAAGCACATCTAGCTCTATTTCCAATATAAGAGTAATTTATACGTAACGTCCCCAACTGTTTAAGTATTAATAGATCACGTTTTTAACATTTATTTCTCTCTATGTGGGTCATCAACCTTTTAAGAAATCTCCATTTAGGTCTCTGATGACGGAAATCATCTATTTTGTCCGTTAACCATCCAATTGGAAAGAAAAAGTTGGGGGCATTTTTGGTATATCAAAAATTTGACAAATAAAAAAACAAAAATTTTATTTTAAAAAAAAAGGGAAAAAAGGGGGAGTGGCCTCTCTTTTTTGGCTGCCGGAAATAGTAGTCAAGCCTTTTGCCGCCGAGGGGGGGAGTCTCCCCCCTGTGCTGCCGGAAATGGCAACAAGGAGAAGACTCCCCCATGCGTGCTGTTTGTCAGCCAGAAATAACAGTAATTTTGCCGTCAACATGTACGGAAGATTTGCTGCCTTTTCGGCAGCACAAGGGGAGACAAAAAAAAAAAAGGCTATTGTTCCAACAGCCAACCCCCCCCCCCCATTTTCTTTTTCTTTTTTTGTTAAATAAATTAAAATATTTATTTTTTTATTTGCTAAATGAGTTTTCTTTTGATATACTAAAAATGCCCCTGACTTTCTCTTTCCAATTGGATGGTTAACAGACAATATAGATGATTTCGGTCACAGGGACTTAAATGAAGATTTCTTAAAAGGTTGAGGACCCCCACAAAGAGAAATAAATGTTGGAAATATGATCTATTAATATTTGAAAAGTTGGAGATGTTAGTTGTAAATTTCTCAAATGCATTGATGAAAAAACGAAGGGTGGTTATATTGACACTACATGTTTTACTAAACACACTACACTCTAATTGTATTTAATATCTTTCATTTTTTCATATTTTTAGATTAAGGCATTATCTTTTCTTTATAATATTTTTATTCTTAATTTTCAATCGATTATCACACTTTATATCTAACAATGATTTTCTCCTAAAAATTTTGGTGTAAGAACCATTTAGATCTTTTAAATAAGTCAAAAAAGAAAAATCCATAAAAGTAAAATATATATTTTCATATGATTCTAAGACATATGAATGAAATTTTTTGAATAATAACCATTATTAAGAAACAAGATATAAAAATTAATTAAACGGCTCAGAAAAAATACAATAAGATTTGTTGATACAAAAAATTCACAAGTTATAAAGATTAAGGACCTTTAATGTAATAAAATTATGGTGTAGCTATAAAAAAGTATAGTGTAGATATATTTTCCCAAAACCGTGGTCCCTGCTAATTTACAGGAGTTATTGTTCAATTATTATTAGTTCTGCAGTCCTTTTTCTGTAAGATTTTTTTTTTTAATTATTATTTGAAATTTTTTAACTATCCAACTACTCTTGACCCCATTTACCTGTCAACTCTTTGCTGCCCAACTAAAATCTTCCATATTTAGTTGTTTACCTCATTTAATATTTTGAGTAATCTTAGAGTCGCTTATATAGATGGTGTGATCTATTAATATCTCTATATTGTCAAGTTGATTGGCAATAATATGAGTTGTAATCAATAGATGTGTGTTTGATTCTTTAAACATTTAAGAGAAAAACTATTCCATATATATGAAAAGTTTGACATGATTGGAAACCACCTTGAATTTTTATCTGAAACAACGTTTTTGAAAGTTAGAAATCTTTCTCTTTAGATTGCTTTAGACTTGAATTGTAAACATAAAATTCATGACTTCTCTTTTAGGGCTGGGATTACCTACTATCTTAGCATGTGTAACGCGATAAGGATCATTTTTAAAAAGATTGGCAAGACCATTTTTTTTAACCATTAATAGTGAACGCATAAACTTATTCTAATGTAGGTCGATAAATAGATCATAGATGTGTTAAAAAGTTATATCACGTCTTATAAATATTAATTGTTGGTAGTTGTTATTGCGTTTACATTTGACTGAAATATCAAAATTGAAAGGTTCAAATATCAAGGTTTATGTTATAACACCCACACATCGCATGGAATTGAATTTTTTTTTTTTTTTTGACGTGCATATCCACCTGAGACTGGTTGTTAGGAAATTAATTTTGGATAATTTCAATTCACATTCATGTCCAATGATATCATGTTGACGTGTTGTGTGTGTGGTTCTTCTTTTTCTTTCTTTCTTTCATATATATATATATATATTGCATAATAAATATGTGAAGTAATGTCGCATTTATGTTGTTCATATCCATATTCCTTCACATTATTGTTACTCAAAAGTAAAATTTAAAAGGATAATCATAGTTGTACAAAAAGAAAATTTATATTTCCATTATTGTTATCATTTCATATTATATATTATGTGTTTATGCTCAACTTGTGCAAGAAGAGACTTTATATTTCTATTATTGTCATCATGTCATAGCATTTTGATTATTTTTCGAATGTATAGAGCGGTTCAATTTATGATGTATGTATTCCAACAACATCTATGACGGCTTGCAATAAATAAGGATAGTGGAAAACTATCAAAAATCAGTGGACGAGCGCACACGTATTATTTGACTGAAAGTCTATTTTGTGATCACTGCATTGACAAAATGAGTTTAATTTTATTAATCAGCTCGATACTTAAATAGTTAAATTTTGGTTTAAGAAACACTCTATACTTGTGGCTTTAACAGTGTGTAAGTGGCACAATCACACACGGTTATAACATTCCAGGGGCATCAAAAAAATGAAGATTTTTTGAGGGCTAATAGGTGTAATATTAAAATTTTTAGAATTTCATTTGTTAAAAAAAATTAAACATTTGGGACTTTTTTTTTTTAAAGGAGATATTTATTGACCACTCAAATCAATAGAGTCATATAGGAGGCAGGTAGGAAGGACCCTCATTTATTGGGACTGGAGTTTTTTTTTTTGGGGGGAAGGGGGGACACAAGTTTTTTGAAAAGGTATTGTGTAAAAGTTATTCAGTAAAAATTTAAAATTTTTTTTTTTGCTGCCAAAAAGGAAAAAAAAAGAATGTATTTTATTTTATTAATATCTTAGAAAAAAGCTAAACAACTAAAACATGTAAGGACGGATTTAGAAAATCTTTCTACACGAACTATCTAATGAAAAAAACTTAATTTGACTAAAAGTGTATGTAAAATTTTCTTTTCTATATAAAATTGAGGAAAAATTTTCGAGCCACCTATGCCGGCCTCCCTTTCCTTGTGTATGTGTAGACAAGGCTTATTTTTGAAGTTTAAATCTGGTGGTAATAATCAAAGCCCAAAGAAAAAAAAATGAAATGAAAAAAATAATCGTACCATAAAACAAAAAGGTTTGTTTAAAAAAAAAAAAAAAGGAAAGGGGTATTATAAGAAAAGTTTATTTTTTTCCTTGTATATAAGATTGGGACAGTAGGAGTGAGATGATGACTTGAGCTCAAATCAAATATACCGATATAAGTAGGGATGTAAACGAGCCGAGCCGGGTGGTCTCGCGAACCTAAAATCTCAGCTCTGTCTCGGCTTGTAACATCCCGCACGGATTTAACTCTCAATTATGCCACGTGATCATTATTTTGACGATAATTGCTTGAATTAAATTGGAAGATCTCAAGGTTAATGCTCAAATGTCAATTAAAGAAAGAATTTGGCTATTAATTGATATGAATCAAAAGTATAGTGACTTAATTATAAGATAATACAAAGTATAAGGGCTTCTAGAGGAATAAACTTGCTAACCTCATTTGGTCACATCACCCCGGAAGTGTACGGTGCCACGTCCCGCCACGTGTCGTGATTTGATTGGCGGAACTCAAATATTTATTACAAACAATATAATTCTAACTATTATATATAGGGCGATTGGGTCCTCAAGGTTCTCCCAACCCCAAACCATTCCTTCTCTTTCCCGAAACTCCCAAATTCGTTGAACCCTATTATGGCAAGAAAAACAATCATTAAAACCCATCAAAATGCCTATTTGTCTCTTGAAAAAGAGTCCTTACCATATATAGAAAGATTATAACTTAAAAAACTAGCCTTGATTGAATAATATTAAGGTTTTGAAGGCACTTTTCCTCTTAGAATTATTCAAAGTATCTTTGGATAATCACGAGGTGAGTAACACGTGTATTGGTTTTATCTCTTGGCTCTTTCTCTCATTTGGAACTCATGCCTTCCTTTAATTGTATTTAGTGTTTGATGATTGACGTTGCACTATTGCTTTGGACAAATCATTGTTTCTTACTCTTGGGTATCGTTAGTGGCGCTTTCTACCCGTTTTGCATTGTTCTATGGTAATCTTTGTAACATTACGACCTTGCTATGTGGTCTTGATCATTTTGTATAATTGTATCATATGATTTACGGGTACAGGCTAAACTAGTGATGTGTATAAGTTTTGTATCTTTGTACCTTTGTCAACTTGTGATCCTTCTTACATTGTTTTGTGTGGGCTAGTACATGTTGTTATTCACTGAGTACTTTGTACTCACCCCCTTCTACAATCTTGTAGGTATTGAATTTAGAGCTTTATGGTCGGATCGTTCCAAATGTGGAGAAGATACATGTATGTGATTGAGATTTTGGTTTGTGGCCGAGGTTTCATTGTGGGTAGCCCACAAAACACGTAATTATCATAGTATGCAGCGAAAGCGTCTCAATATTTTACTTATATTCGTAAAGTCTCGCCTTTAATTTTGAATTGAGATATATATTTAAACGCTTCCGCTACTGACATTTTGAGAAAATATGGTAATAAAAATTGGGGGTGTAACATGGCTTGCCCAACAAAAATTAGGATCGGTTCAAGCTTTTTTCCTCGGCTTGGCTCATTAACTTTTTATTAAGAAAATACTAAGAAAATAATATAAAAAACCATTTTCCTCTTAAGCCCACGGGCTGGCTCGGCTCAAGCCTTGCCTCAATTTTGAGTCTCGGCTTGAGCTTTGGCCCATCTAAGACGGGCCACGAGCCCCTCGGCTCGGGCTTTTTACGGGCTGAGCTACAAGCCGTTCGAGCCGGCCGGTTCGTTATGCATTCCTAGATATAAGGCTGTAAAGGGGTGCCTTTATCATTAAAATAAGCCCCAAACGTCTATTACCTGTAGAAAATTATAAGTGTATTTTCGTGCAAATACCCCGTTTAACTGGCCAAACTCTCAACTATTCAACTAAATTCTTTCATATTTTGATACATTTATTATATAGGTTTTCAACACGGACAAATGAAATGAGTTAGTCATATTGAATTAGAAAGCGACGGATTTAAATATCCATAAGTAATCAAATACAAAAAAGTCAGCAAGTATGACCCATTTTCATATTAAAAAAAATTCTTGCCAGAATTGTTTATCATATTCACCCAACATGCTAATTTGGTGTCTATATAAGCATCTCTAATGCTTCGTTTTATGGACTTGATCCATTTGAGGAGAGAGAGTTAGAGAAAAAACTACATGGGTCTTATAATTTTATCTATTTTCATTTTCTTTTAATCACTTTATTTTTATTTACACCAATTTTTCTTTCTCGTGTCTCGTGCAAGGTCTACAAATACACATTTACACATACCTTCTCCACTACTATTTTATTATTATTTTCGAATTTATCTCAATCTCCTTCATCTTTTTCATTTTTCCTTTTTTTCCCTACTCCTCATTCTATTCCTATTCAATTAAAATAATCATCTTCTTTCTATCTCTAAATCACATCACCTCTACACCACACCACCCATTAGGGATGCTCTAACGAAACAATAATTGTAGTAAATTGGGTTTGTATTAATGCATTTTACTCACTAATCCACCAAAACGTTTTGTACAAGTGAGGCCAAAGTTTACTAATAAAAATCATTGCTCTGTCTAAAATCATGTAAAACGATAGGTTAACACAGGCATTAGTTGACTTAAAAATAGGGGTAACAATGGAGCAGGTACGGATCGGATCGGCTCCCCCCTCCTCAAACACGAGAAAACATCTAGTACTTTAAGAATATCTTATTACGGTACTCTAAACCAATTAACAACTTACACATATGTTCAATGTTCTAAAAAATGGGGCTCAAGAACCTATGTGTGAGTTTCTCATAGGTTTAAAGTACCGTAATAGGGTATTCTTGGAGCACTTATGGTGCGTTTAATTTGATGGTAGAAAAGGAATTAGAATTCATTTTTCATGAAAAATATTTTCCCACCTCCTCTTATGGGAATTCATTTTCCTTGATTTCAAGAAAAATCTCTATTCTTTGGCTTAAGATGGAAAATATTTTCTATGGAATATAAAACTGTGTTTGATTAAGACAAGAAACTTTAAATAGATGACATTTTCCATGAAAAACAATTTGCAATCAAACACACCTTAAATTTTTTTCCCCCAAACACACCCTCATGCAAAGATTTTTTTGCTAGCCCCGCCACGCTGCATGACTCACCAAAAACCTGGGCAGATTAGGTCCCTATTTAGTGACCCGATTGTATTCATTTATAATTTTTTAGAATTTTTAATATATTTTTATTTATTTTTAATTTTAAGTAGGGCGGGGTGAGACGGGTCAATGCCCACCTAAACTAGTCATACGACGCGGAATAACCAGACCAAAGCCACACTGCCAACCCGCATGGGTAGTTTTTTTTTTTTTTTTGCCCTATTCAAATCGTAGCCCCTACGGGCTTTTGGTTGGATCGGATCAATTTGTCATATCTACTTATAAAAGAGGGTAAACGTACTTAGGTACTCCCAACTATTACTCGGCAAGGTGAGGCCCTTTTTTATCAACTTGGACTTTGAAATTGCTTCACCCCATTAGACAGAGTAAATTTTCAATGTTTAATTAATGAGTATTAAATTTGACAATCTAGACCAGTGAGAAACTGACAAATAGATACAATATAGAGATAACCTAATTAACTTGTTAATTAAGACCCTCATATATAATAGTTCACTAGATCTTCACCCCGCACGGGTAGAGCTCTTAAGAAATTTCATACATAAAATATACTGTAAGTGCGTTTGTCATACTTGATGTCGTGAAGAACCTAAATGTGCAAATATTAATTAGTACTTATTTAATAATATAAATTTTATTTTATTTATATACATACATGTTATTATGTATGTGTGTAGACAAAATAAAATTTTTGTATATATAATAATATTATATATATCTATATATGCTTTCTTAAGACTTTTCAGATGGTCATCCCAATTAATTAATACTCCCTCAATCCCAAATATATGTTCCATATTACCTTTTCATAAAGATTAAGAAATATATTGGAAATACATATTTGATTTGTCCTTATTTAATGAGAATAATTCAAAATTGGTAGTTATAATTAAAGTATCAAATAAGGATATATTTGTAGAGAAATACAAGTTAGACTTTTTAGTATAGAAATGAGAACATATGTGCAGGGCATCTTAAAAAAGAAAATGAGACCAAATAATCGAGACGGGGTGAGAAATTTTTTTGTGAAATTCTTTTTCTTCTTGTGGATTTCATGTCTCTTTTTCATAAAGTTTCCGTTTAAATTCATTGCTATACTTCGTCAAATTAAAATATCGATGTATAAATTCAAGACTGATTAAAAATCAATTAGCATTCAACCTGTGCATTGCACGTAGAGGTAAATTCCCAAGGTTTCATATTAAATAAAATTCATTACATAAATTACAAAAAACAATGAATAGTTACAATAATTAAGTCAATTGAAATAATAACATGAATCAAATTGATATTTTAATGGTTTGGTATTTCATCCACTAAGTTAATAAAATCATGAGTACTCAAATGCTACACGGGTAGAACACTTAAGAAATATACTACATAATATGTAGTATAAAATTCATTTAACATGATGCACGAATAATGACTTATGAGTGCAGTTTCAATGATGAATCCATAAATTATTTTTGTCATATTTTTATTTTTTACATCTTCCTTTTTTTGGGTTTTGGGGGAAGGGGTGGAATATCTCGACTCGAAAATTCAAACCCAAGATATGAATTTTATTGATTAGCCAAAAAATTACACCCAAACGAAGAGGAAGGTATGTACCTTAACATCTTATTATTATGAAATCTTGTATCGAATGATATCTTAATTTTAAAAATTTCATTGTGAGAATTGTTTAACATTTAAAAAAAATGCAATTTTTAATTATTCACAACTACATATTTTCATATGATTTAAAGGTATACAAATCAATTTTTTTTAAAGTATTCGATCATTAAGAACACAAGAGGATAGTCAAATAAAAAATTCGAAAAAAAATATAGCATAAACTTTTAGGGGCTTACAATACTATAAGAAACAAATATTATAAATGTTCACGTTAATAAAAATATGGTGTAATTAATAAAATGAGTGATGTATATATAATTAGACTAAATTGACACATTGTAGCAAAGATAAACCACCTCTAGGGAAAAAATTCGGGTGCTTTAGAATTACTGTAACATGTTACTCTAAGCAAATGAGGAACTCATGCGTGGGGATTTGAGCCCCATCTTTAAGACTCTTAAATTCATGTGTATGTTGTTGATTGGTCTAGAGCACCCTAATAAGGTACATTTAGAGCACTGGATATCTTCTCCAAATCTGGAGCACATTAAACCTATCTTTTTCACACTGCAAAATTTACTAATCTAATTGCCATCAACTAGGCATTTATATGAGCTTCTTTTGGTCACTTCACTTGCAAAACGGAATTCCATTTTTTACAATTCGATCACCAAAAATATAAACACGTGTGACTCACTCACTGCGCCGACAATTCAGTTCACAAGTTAATCACCATCACTAATTAATCATAGCCACGACTCCAAATTCTTGACATTAAATGACAATTAAATATGTCTATATATAATTCATTTAATTAGACTTGTTAGTTATTGTTACATAATAGCATGTGCAAACAAGAATCAGTGATGCTACATAACGTCACATTAAAATAAATTCCATAGCAAAGACTTTCAGACTGGTTTACAATGGGTGCTAAGAAGAATCATAGGTAATATTAATATTACTCTTCTTCTGTCCTATTTATATAGTCTTATTTTCATATTAAAAAGTTTATTTTATATTACTTTACAAACATATATCCTTATTACATCTTTATTTAAGGGTAATTGGTACAAGAGGTGAATTTTTCTAAAGAGATTAATCAGGCTATTTAAAAATAGAGTCTGATCAATTTCCTTAGAAAAACTATACAAAAGGTCCCTATATCATTGTATATCATTGTGCAAATGGTTCCTGCCTTTGCTTGTTTGGCAATTTCATCATACCTTCATATTTCTTTTTGCAAATTCGTATTTGATTCTATTTGTATTTAATTATCCCTATTTTCATAAGGGTATTTTTGTCCATTTACAGTTAAACATTTAAAAAAGATTGTAAATAAGGTTTCAAATTAATTGAAAAAAGTAGTTATTTTTAATTCTTTCAATAATGAAATTTATTTTAATTAGTTTTCAACTGTACTAATTATGTTGGGATTTATTTGGAAAATTTTAAAATTTTAAATTGTAACTGGACAAAAATGCCCTTGTAAAAATAGAGAAAATTAAACACAAATGGTCATAATGATGAACTTTGCAAAAGACGTGTGAATGTGATGATGAAATTGTCAAAATATTAAAAGTATGGATTATTTGCACAACGATATCCAAAAGTAGAGACTTTTTCTACCAATTACCCTTTTATTTAATGTCATATAATTATCACTACTAGTCTAAAAATTAGTCATTATAAGGACAAATTAAACACGATTCACAAAATTTACTTTTTCAACATTTTTTTTCTTTTTTTTTATATTATAAATGGATTGCAGACAAGCGATTTGAACTTTTAACTAAGAGTTTAGGAAACAACTAGGTGAAAAAACAAAGTGGACTAAATAGCTGTGACCGAGCGGCGAGTGAGAATTAAAATCAATTCCACAACAAGACCATCACGTTGAGATGCAACAGGTGCTAATAAGCAAAGTAAAATTACATTAATAAAGAGTAATTCTACACAAACATATATTTTTCTAACATTATTAAGCCACATGTTTAGTTGGCAATCCTAAATTGGTTGTTAGTCTCATATGAATACCCGCAAACACTCAATTTAAAGAAGTGCCATTTGTACATATAAGATGTATAAAATTTGTACACACATCTATGAATTTACCCACATCTCCTAAAGTTTTCATTTCAAAGAAGATCGGATCAGGGACATTTAAGTAAATAAGGAGGGTATGTACAAGTAACATTTCTCCTCAAGTTAAGATGACTACATATTATTTATGTCAGAAGAAAAACATGTTTATGTAGAATTAGAATTATTTTTATTGAAATCAATTTCACGAGGAACAAAATTTTAGTATTCAACGGGCACCATACTCCTATCTCATGCACTGATCAATAATTCACATGTAGATTCAAATGCTCTAGTTTATTATTAATAGGGCCCAATCTTACATGTGAATTGTTTATTAGTCTGAAATACTCTTAAAGTGCTTGAATTTTTTCCTTTCACGATGGTTCGAATTGATTTTTACCATCATAATAAATTTCAAAAACGCCAAACGGGCTTCCAAACAACAATATCGGTATGCATTATATATACCATCTCTCCTTTATTAATAAATAAACGTCAACCAAAGTCAGTTCCCCTTTCATTAAATGCCCATGCCATCCAACAGTAATAAACACCCCAATTCCTCTTCCTATTTAAAACCACTTCTCCTCCCTTATTTCCCCTCTCAAAGTTGCACAAAACCACCATCCACTACCACATAAGTGTTGGGTAGTCAGGTAGACTGCTCGATCGACACCGGGAAGACTTTTGAGGTCAACATAATAGAAATGAGTAGCGACAAGAGTCCGTTCTCCGACGACACAACCAACTTAGGAGAAAACGATAAGAAATCACCCAAGAAAGTATCATTTTTCAAGCTATTCGCGTTTGCTAATGCTACACGACGCTCTTCCGATCTCATGTTCATCGGATCCATCGGTGCTTGTGTGCACGGTGCGTCCGTTCCCGTCTTCTTCATTTTCTTTGGGAAGTTGATCAATATCATCGGCTTGGCCTACCTCTTCCCGAAAGAAGCTTCCCACAAAGTCGCCTTGGTACAATAACTTATCGAGTATTGTTAATTTCTTCATGCTCGTTTTGTGTCTTATCAAGCATTTCTGACTACTTTATTTAAGTGCTAGTTGATTTTTATCTCGATTTCTTTTGCAGTATTCATTGGATTTGGTGTATTTGAGTATAGTCATATTATTTTCATCGTGGACAGGTAAAAACGTGACTCTCATTAATTATTATTTTTTTCTAACTACATTAAGTAATAATGACTGTAAAGTAAAATAAATTTACAGAGGTGGCATTTTGGATGCATTCTGGGGAAAGGCAAGCAACGAAAATGAGAATGGCATATTTGAGGTCTATGCTAAATCAAGACATTAGTCGATTCGACACTGAATCTTCCACTGGAGAAGTCATTTCTGCTATTACTACCGATATCGTTCTTGTTCAAGATGCCATTTCCGAAAAGGTATGCCCATGTTTTACCCCTTGTACGATCCCGAACCAAAAACTCTGTCTGGCTCGACAATAAAACTAGATTCTAGTTGCATAGCGTTCTTGAAGGAAGCCTGCCCACGTCACGTGGGCTTCTTCAAGTCGGTAAAACTGAGATAAGGGCGTTCGTAGAATCGAGAATCTGATACCGTAAAAAGTTATTACTGGTGTGAAAGAAGTTAAAATTTGAAATTGTGGTTGCTGCAGAACCGGTTGCATTTAATGGTATTTGGTGGTTAGTTGATTGGGTAGCTGAGAGTTCACATGCCAAGCAATTATGTTAGTGCACAGGTAGATGGAAACGTGACATGGAATTAATGTTCTTTACATGCACGTAGAGAGTTTGAATTGTTGGACAGAGGTCTGATCATATTGTACGTATATTTGAACATTAGATATTTGAACACATGTCTGGAAGATGAATTATTCTTTTTGCATAATTATTTGGAAGATAAAATGTTATTTTTCAATAATAATAATAATAAAGGATAGATATTGCCAATTAACCAAATATGTAAAAATGTATTGCTTAGTGAATAAATTACAAATGAAATAAATTATTTTGAACGCTACACAAAACATATGAAAAATTGCTTAATGAATCCCTAACTTATTGCCCCATGTTTATTTTGAGCTTGATATAATAAGTTATTTGAACTATAAATTTGTTAATCGTATGAGATGTATATAACAGAATAATTTAATTTGAAATCGAAATACTATAATTGGGCTAATCTTAGCTGAAAGTTCTTTTAAACGTTACTTTAGAGGTTCTCATTTTAAATGGAGTAATAGTTTGACCCTTAGTATTTCGGTATAGGTTTGATTAATTTTATTTTTGAATTAACAAAATTTATAAAATGGATCGACAAAAGTATTCATGATGCGTGATAATTTAATGAGTATGGATAATTTTTGGTGGAATTTTGTCACTATTGTAACGATACTCTGGCCATATATACCGCGGGAGATATTTTTTATTTTTAGTTTGACGGTGGATACCAACTTGAACCAACAGGTAGGGAACTTTTTGCACTACATCAGCCGTTTTATATCCGGGTTCGCCATCGGTTTCCTCAGAGTGTGGCAAATCAGTCTAGTGACGCTCTCAATCGTCCCCTTGATTGCACTTGCTGGTGGTATCTACGCTTACGTAGCAACTGGGCTCATTGCCAGAGTCCGAAAATCTTACGTCAAAGCTGGAGAAATTGCAGAAGAGGTCTCTTTTTATCTATCTATCTATTTCTTTCTGTGCATGCTTGTTGTACCATTATCAGAAAATTGGATCGTTAGGGAGGGTTCAAGTTTTAACAAAGTCAAGATTTTTATGGGTTTTTTAAAGGATTGATTTTGAAATGAAAGTGTATCGTTGCAAATGTCAATACATATTTTGCAGTATTGGTGGAAGAACAGTCGATGGTCATTATTGTTCTCTGTTGATGCTAAAGAAATCCGAGAACTATCATGGGATCAGTAATCGGGATCCTCTAGTAGGGAATTCTACAGTTGATTGATGCTTCCATACTTGTAGTAAATTGTAGATAAGGTAATGTGTGTACGCTGGGAGCAAAAATACATGGAGGTGAGTGGGTAAAAATTTTCTAGTACCAGCAAATGATACCTTGCAGCGCCATCTGCAACCAATTAAAAAAATAAAAAATAAATAAAAATAAAGCCCTGTTGGTGGGCCTGGGCTTATGTCCACATCAACGGATGGCGCTACATAGGTAGCATCTGCTGGTGGTAGAACAGGAGAGATGAGTGAGTTGTTTTGTTGGTAGCTAATAAAAAGTCTCTTATGATTGAGTTCTCTTTGGATTAGACTTGCTCCTGGACAAGGATCAGGTTGAAATTTTGTCTTATAATCTGCTATATATGTTCTTATTGAGATTGGATGAGATTTCCTAACAGAGTAAAATAAAATTCTATGGAAAATGGATGCCCTCAACTTTCTAGCTGTGATTTTAGGTTCTGATATTGAGTAGAAATATGATGTCTATGAATGAGTTATCATTCAATGTAAATGTCACATAATTACTACCTCTAGATGTGGTATATGGGGGCTCATTTTCATTTTTATATATGGTGTCTCACTGTAATTTGACGAATGAACTGGGAATTAGAAATTTCAGCTTACCTGGATATCTAAGTGTGTTGTGTCCTTTATCTGATTTATTGCGTTTTCCAGGCAATTGGTAACATCAGAACAGTGCAAGCATTTGCAGGAGAAGAAAAAGCAGTAAAAACATATATAACATCTCTGTTGAACACATACAAGTATGGGAAGAGAGCAGGCCTGGCCAAAGGGCTTGGACTTGGAACCTTGCACTGTGTTCTTTTCCTCTCATGGTCATTGCTTGTTTGGTTCACTAGCATTGTCGTGCACAAAAATATTGCCAACGGTGGAGAATCTTTCACCACCATGCTCAATGTCGTTATTGCTGGCCTGTAAGCTTCTCTTTTTCCTTATATATACTCAAATGTTATTATGCAATTATAGAGTCCACATTTGCAAAGCACGTAATTAGTTAATTACCAAGTACAATCATGCACTAGTCGACGACAATTGATCTTTACCTTGCGTGATCAAGATATTAACTTTTCCTGGTTATCAAGTTACAGCATAGTTTCTGTGTGGATTAACTGAAACATCTCTAGTCATTTATTTACATATTTACTTTTAGTGTTCAACAAAACAGGGGTGATTATTTTATATATTCTCTAAGATTAATCAAGTTCCTGCTGATATTTTGAATCTTTGAAGCATGTTATTCATCCATATTTTCTTGGGATGCACGTATCTTCCGGAGTTCTACATGTCAGAGAAAATTACAATAATGGGTGTTTTATCACGTTCATATCATCTGTGATTATCTTCAGAATGAAAAATAAACATCTCTTGTTATTCTTAGGTCACTGGGGCAAGCAGCACCAGACATTACAGCATTTATTCGGGCAAAGGCAGCTGCATATCCCATCTTTGAGATGATTGAAAGAAATATGATCAGCAAAACCAGCTCCACAAATGCTAGGAGACTAAGTAAAGTAGATGGTCATATCCAATTTAAGGATGTCACATTTAGCTACCCTTCGCGTCCTGATTTGTTGATTTTTAGTAAACTATGTCTGAATATTCCTTCTGGGAAGATTGTAGCCCTTGTTGGAGGAAGTGGATCCGGGAAGAGCACGGTTATATCATTGATAGAACGTTTCTATAAGCCTCTCTCTGGACATATATTGTTAGATGGAACTGATATTAGGGAACTCGATCTCAAGTGGCTCAGGCAGCAAATTGGATTAGTAAATCAAGAACCTGCACTTTTTGCCACCACCATCAGGGAGAACATTCTCTACGGGAAAGATGATGCCACGATGGAAGAGATTACACGTGCAGCAAAACTTTCCGAGGCAATCAATTTTATTAACAATCTTCCTGATAGATTTGAGACTCAGGTACTTTTTTATCTCTTTATAATGTATTGGCCTCCAGATATCTGGATGCATTCTGAGGTAGCTTGAACCTTGACAATGTCAATATGTGCATAATGTTTATCATGGGCCTGTCAAAAAAACTCATTGACTTAACATATTGTGGCTTGGTAAAAGGGAGAAACAATCTGTACAGTGTTATGAATACTTGATCCTTTTTGCAGGTGGGAGAGCGAGGAATACAGTTATCGGGTGGACAGAAACAAAGAATCGCGATATCGCGTGCAATAGTGAAAAATCCTTCAATACTTCTGTTGGATGAAGCAACTAGTGCACTTGATGCGGAGTCTGAAAAGAGTGTCCAGGAGGCTCTCGATCGGGTTATGGTGGGACGGACAACTGTTGTTGTAGCTCACCGTCTATCTACCATTAGAAATGCTGATATAATAGCTGTTGTGCAAAATGGTGCAATAGTAGAAACCGGAAGCCATGAAGAACTCATCTCAACACCAAATAGTGCCTATGCTTCCCTTGTTCAGCTGCAGGAGACATCTTCCTTGCATCGTCTCCCATCACATGGACCTGCGATGGGGCGACCTCTCAGGTATGAAATTCACCTCTGAGATTATCTTTATTTGACTAACATTACAATATGTCATAGTCCTTTCTGGGAAAGTTCAATAGCAAAACCAATTTAGTACACAACTAACTTCCTAACCAGCTGAAGAGCAATTGCAGATATCCTTTTAGTTTATGAAACTGTGGGAACTCGAGAATGATGATAATCATTTACTGTTTCTCTACTTAATTTTCTTTGAGAATTTGACTATCAAGAAATTAAGCTTTTACAAGCACCTTTCCTATACATTTTACAATGTTTCTTGTCCCTCACAAAGCATGACATTCCTCCACACAGATTTTATTTGTTAAGGCTGAATGACTAATTGGATACTCTTATCATATCTTTTAAAAATTATTCTCTCTCTTTGTACAGCATTAGGTACTCGCGTGAAGGTAGCATTAGGTATTCACGTGAACTGTCTCGCACGACAAGGAGTTTTGGTGCAAGTTTTCGCTCTGAGAAATCTATGAGCAAGTTTGGTGCTGAAGGACCAGACAATATTAAAACCCCCCACATTTCATCTAGAAGATTGTATTCCATGGTGCGTCCTGACTGGTTTTATGGGGTTTCTGGCACTATGTGTGCATTTGTTGCTGGGGCTCAGATGCCTCTTTTTGCTCTCGGAGTTACTCAGGCTCTTGTGTCTTACTACATGGACTGGGACACCACACGCCGTGAAGTAAAGAAAATCGCTTTCCTTTTTTGTGGGGGTGCTGTGATAACTGTCATTGTTCATGCTATTGCACATCTATGTTTTGGAATCATGGGAGAAAGGCTTACCCTTCGTGTTCGGAAAATGTTGTTTACTGGTAAATTTATATGCCAGTTTTTGAGTTTTACAGCCACCAGCTACCGTTTACATTATTACTACTGCAGTATGCTGGGTGCTTGAATACTTATACGGTCTTTAGTTATTTCCTTTGGAGGAACTTGTACAAAATTATCAACTGTAGAATGGAAAAGATTTTGGAATGTCAATACTGGCAAAATAATGTCTGGTTAATTTAGTAGTACTCAATAAACTCAATGTATTCTTTCATCCTCATCTGAACCTGGTAGAGCATGTTTGCTAATTCACTCCTGTTGATTGCAGCTATGTTGAGAAATGAGATCGGATGGTTTGATGACGTAAACAATACAAGTTCTATGCTAGCATCGCAGTTAGAAAGTGATGCAACTTTGTTGCGAACCGTAGTGGTTGATCGTTCTACAATTCTGTTACAGAATGTGGGCTTGGTTGTCACCTCATTCATTATTGCATTCATTTTGAACTGGAGGCTAACTCTTGTGGTGATGGCCACATTTCCATTGATTATTAGTGGTCATATCAGTGAGGTATCCACCCTTTACTCTTCCAAAATTGCAGGCAGATAAAATTTGTAAAATCGTCCAGTGATTTATCTTTGATTTGTTTCAGAAACTTTTCATGAAAGGCTATGGTGTTGACTTGAACAAAGCATACCTCAAAGCTAACATGCTTGCTGGTGAGGCTGTGAGTAACATCCGAACTGTTGCGGCTTTCTGCTCAGAGGAGAAGGTACTTGATCTTTATGCTCGTGAGCTTGTTCAACCATCGCAGCATTCATTCAGACGTGGGCAGACTGCCGGCATATTGTATGGAGTCTCACAGTTTTTCATTTTCTCATCCTATGGGCTTGCCTTATGGTATGCTACTTTTGCTTCAGTTAGATATTATTTCACCTGGAAGTTGTTTCAAATCAATAACCATCTTAAAAGAAGTGTAACATGTCTGGAAGAATGTTGGTGTTTTACATAAGTAACTTGATCATAGACTGCAAATGAAGAAATAGAAGTTATGACTTATCCCATATAAACTTGCAATAAGTTGAGAAACAACCTAATACTGTGCAGGATTTTCTTTGTTATAGAGATGAAATTAAAACATCAGGTTTCTGTACTTAAATACTCTTGTAAGATATAGATGTTGAGACGTAGAATTATCTTATAGGAATCGTTTTGGTTTAATCATGATGATGGACAAATAAATTCGGATGACCAATTCTTTCCAAACTATGTTAGGTATGGTTCGGTTTTGATGGAGAAGGAACTTGCGAGCTTTAAAAGTGTCATGAAATCATTTATGGTTCTGATAGTAACGGCCCTCGGCATGGGTGAGACACTGGCTATGGCACCTGACCTCCTAAAGGGGAACCAGATCGGAAGACATCAGTTTTTGAAGTGTTGGATCGGAAGACCGAGATTCTGAGTGATGCAGGTGAAGAGGTTACAAAGATAGATGGTACGATTGAGCTTAAGGATGTTGAATTTAGCTATCCTTCGAGACCAAATGTTCTGATTTTCAAGGACTTCAATCTTCGAGTGCATGCTGGCAGAAGTATGGCATTAGTAGGACAAAGTGGTTCCGGGAAAAGCTCTGTTATCTCCCTTATACTCAGATTTTATGATCCAACAAGTGGGAAAGTGATGATTGATGGTAAGTTCCTGATGCCATATAAATACTTGGTTCTAGTAACTGAATATGCCATCCTTCCTACAAAGGATGCAATTAATGCTTTATGGTTTGTTATGCAAATGCAATGCTAATGCCATTGTCAAATTTACACAGGCAAAGACATCAAGAAACTAAAACTGAAATCTCTAAGGAAACACATTGGATTGGTCCAACAAGAGCCGGCGCTTTTTGCTACGTCAATCCATGAAAACATTCTTTATGGTAAAGAGGGAGCCACAGAAGCAGAAATCATTGAAGCAGCAAAGCTTGCAAATGCACATAGTTTCATCAGTGCCCTTCCGGAGGGCTATTCAACTAAGGTTGGTGAGCGAGGTGTTCAACTTTCCGGTGGGCAGAAGCAAAGAGTTGCGATTGCACGTGCTATCTTGAAGAACCCTTCAATTCTGCTCTTGGATGAAGCCACTAGTGCTCTTGACGTGGAATCAGAACGTTTGGTGCAACAAGCTTTAGACCGGTTGATGAAGAACAGAACGACAGTTATGGTGGCACACAGATTATCTACCATTAAAGATGCCGATCATATATCAGTTCTGCAAGATGGGAAGATTATAGAGCAAGGAACTCATTCTTCTCTTGTGGAAAACAAAGAGGGAGCGTATTATAAACTCATTAACTTACAGCAACAGCAGCAACAACATTATTAGAATAACTAACAATAGCTTATTTTTCGTGTTCTTTTTTATCTTTTCTTAGAATGTTTTATTAAAATGTATATGTATTCAAATGAATGTATCTTATCAGCTATTGCTTTTGGTTTTGGATAACAAAATGTACTTGATAGACAATTTCATTTACACTTTTTCTCTGTTTTTAGAACGGGAAAGGTCGATGTCAGAATCTATTACTTTGATTAGTAAGATAAATAAAAGTTGATTTACTATGAAGGAAATAAAATGCCTTGGTCACTAAACTATGTGTATTTTAAATTCATATGGTATGTATCCATGTATGTCACATGAGAGGGAAGTTTTTTAACAAAATTTCTGGGAAGTGTTTGAAAGGGACTTGTTAAGGAAAATTTTCTGGGTAATTTGACATTACGTCAACCATGTGTATTGTAAATCCACATGGCATGTATGCATGTATGCTACATGAGAGGGAAGTTTTTTAACAAAATTTTCAGAAAGCGCTTCAACGGGACTCTAGTTAAATTAGACATTAAAAGAACTTGCGGACTGACGTATAACCCATCAACTAGGAAAATCAAAAGTATGCTTGCATTTTTCAAAACTTATCTCACGTTATTACTAGCATAATGACATTTTGAAGTACTTTAAGAATTAAAAAAGAAAAAAGAACAAAAAGAGTTCATTGATTTTGAGCTTTCCCCATGAGGAAATAGGGACCAAACGCAGCCTTTTTTGGGCGGGAAAGTGGGGGGGGGGGTGGAAATTGGCAGACCAAAATGAGTTCGTCGGCAGTGGAGACGGAGACTCCTGATTTAGTGTGCGAACTCGACAACGTCCAAGGAATCGTAGATGCCCTTACCTCCGTTCGCTGGAAACGTTATCAAGTTTTTACCAATTGCCCCAATTTTTATTTTCCTGCAATTTTTTTTTCTTTTTCCGAGTGTAATTTTTTCCCCTTCTAATTGCACAATCAGGATGCGGTTATCGAATTATCGGAACATGGTATAGTGATAATTGTCGAGGAAATCACTTGTCTTCAGGCCAAAGTTTATTTACAACGCGAGGTACAGTATTTCTGGGACAGTGATAGTTTATTTCAGTGTAGAACTTCAATTAATTATTATACGTGGAGTTTACAACTTGTTTTCAGTATGTCTTATTTTGAGGGAATGTTATTGTTGGTAGCTATTTATTAGATATGAATATGGAGCGAGAGGGAGGCCGCGATTTGGGGTGAGTTTAGGGCTATTTGTGGACTGTCTCAAAACATTTTCAGTTCCAGGGCACTCCAACATCCTTGAGATTCGGTATCCAGGGCCAGACATGCAACTTCTTCTCAAGTACACGTTGCTTTATTATCGTATCTATTTCTGAATTTGTTATGGTTTTCACGTACTGATTGATTAAACTTTCATTGGTATTATCCTTCAGTGCTAATTTATAGGGTTAATAGAGATAAATTAGATGGTCAAAGTTTGAGTCTGAACATGAGCAAACAATGTAGCCGTTTGAGCATTGCCAAAAAAAAAAAAACCATCATCATTATATGTGAATGGGAATGATCTACGTTAACATAATCATATGCTGTCTTTTTGGGATTATTTCCAAAGTATTGATGGCGAGTATCGGGCAGTTGAAGAAATATCCATCAAGGTTGTGGTAATTCTCGGCATTGCCATGCCTCAATGATTAGGAAACTAGGATTTGGACTTCTCTCAAGTTACTGACAAAAATGGTTGCAAGAAAGTAATGATTGCGATGGAAATTGTAATTTGAATGATATGATATAATGCATTCTCAGTTGATAATAATGAATTTGGTACCTGGTGAAATGCAAATGATCAGCAGATGGAAGGAGAAGTGCGAATACACGTGGAGTTAATAAAGAAGAAAGGGGAGGAAGCCGGGCTAGAGGGTGATAAGAGTGCTAAATGATTTTCGATCTATGTACCTTGGACAGAATTATTTCCTTAAAAAGCCCAATGAAATACACTTGGAAAAATCTGACATGATTTTCAATTGCAAGTATCAATATGTTTATATGCCAACAATTTTTTTCTGGGGAAGTACAATTCTGGAGCAATCACTACACAAATTTCGCTAGACTTGTCAAGAAATTGTACTTGCTTTTTGCTAATGTTTCTTGAGTTCATCTGCACTACAATGTGCTATAGTGAAACCTGAAAGAAGGTTTATATAATAATATGAGAAACACAGTTAGTAAAATAGGTTCAGTTAGACATGAATGCATTCCTTTTTCCATAATTGTTATGCAACTTACATTCATTCTCACCCCCACCCCCCACCCCCAAAAAAAGATCTCTTGATTCAGTGGATGCTTGCCTTTATGCGGAGATTAGAACAAGGATACCAGAGACTGTCTCATGGGACTACAACTTTGAACCTGCTGGAAGCATTCCTCTCAGTTTCACGGTTAAAGTAAGTCTGAATGTTTATGCTGTAGTTACAGTTTCAAGGTTAAAGGACTACCTGACACTGAACTCATGTTCTGAATATTCTCTCTCATTTGCTTGTACTTGCTCTTCAGTCTTAATTAGTCATGTTATATTCTCAACTGTCTTGTGTTCTTTTATCATATTTGACAGAACCTGCGTGCCTATGATGAAGCTTATTAGTAGGTGCTAAAATTTCATCTCATGAACCTTGTTGGCCTTTTAGTAGACTCTTAACTCAGAGGAGATCATTATCAATGTTCTTTGCCAGAGCAATTTGAGCCAAGCTATTTTCTTCTCTAACCTTTATAAGCTTTTGGTATTGGCTTTGCCAAATCGAGGTTTCTTCTGTTATATTCTTTATGACAGTTGTCCAGTTCTAGCATTTGTTTCTCTTATGACTATCATCCTTGTTTACTCTCGGTAATCTTAAAAGCCATAGACATCATAAGTTCATAAACACACACATGGATGGAGGTAGGGATGTAGCATATCTCATATTTTTGCAGTAATTTTAAATTAATCTAATAATAGTTTGAAGGCATCAAATCAAAAGTTCTAGTTCCTGTTCTTTTCTTGCTTTTAAAATATTTTTATTTAATTCAACCTGTCATCAGGTGAAAATTCCCAAAGCCCCCACTTGAATTTGAATATATATATATATATATATAATTCCGTAAAATATTTTGATCAGATGCCATGAGAAGCAAAAACTGAATAAAGTTGTTCAGATCAGCCTTGGCCATGGTTTTGTTATTTGTGTGCTCTGAACTAGAGATTTACAGACAGTAATAACAATGCATGTCTATAACTTGCATTTAGATTTCTTGATCTTGTATGCTGTAGTGAAATCTTTGGGAAGTACACTTTTGTTAATAAACACCATTTTATATAATACATTATGCAGAAGCAATTTTGACCAAAATAGAAAAACTCATCTATGATTTACTCATTTTTGAATGGTCCAATGTATTCCACTGTAAATTATGTATCTAGCAGCATTATGAGTTTTAGATTGCTAGTCTGCAGCTCTGAAAGAAGCTATTGATGACCTTGAATGGCCTGGCTCAAGCATTCAAATAATTTTACAGCCAGATCCTCCATCAGTCACCTTCAGAGGCGAAGGCCATGGAGACTTGCAGGTAGCGCTTAGTCCCATTAATCGTGATCAACATATTACTTTTTAATGTTCCTCACTTATAACGGGGCCAAGAAACTGAACTTGCAGATCGACTTCAGTTACTATGCCAATCAAGATCTTCTGATTGCATTTAGCTGTAATCGGCAAATATCTTACGGATACAAGTATAAATTCCTCAAAGCATCAACTTCGTACATCCCAAGTAGTGTTATCAAAGACAATCGAGGAAGCAAGTTAACCATTGGCAGAGGTGGAATGCTGAAAGTTCAGCACCTCGTTTCAGTTGCCAAACCATCTGTATCACATAACCATGTTGATTCCGCAGGCTATCAGCAACCCAGCCGTATTGCTTATATTGAGTTCTTTGTCAAGCCAGAGGTAGAAGATGATACTGGAAATGATTCATAAATTCCTTATGCACATATGAATTTATGACTTAAACATTTGTACGAGGCAGGGCTGTTAAAATCACAATCTAGATCTTACAGTAAAATGATTTTACAATTCATATTATTTTGTTCTATTCTGTTTCCTCCTTTGCTAGGATTGTTTTCAAGTGGTGATATTTCACATTAGGAACATCTTTCACCCGGGCACGAGAAAAGAAGTACTTTTCTCGCCCACACGTCAAGTTTTTGGTGCCACGCGTCGCCAGGTTGAACACGTTGAGAAGTTTTGAGTCTAGCACGGGAAAGAAAGGAAAAAACCCAGCTGTATGAGAAGTAAGAATATGTTGCAAACTGTCTTTGGTACAGTTTGGAGAATGCCTTTACAACCATAACCCCGTGACCTTTGTGCAATCCAGTTTAATTGCAATTAGCTGGACTAGTAACCTGCAATTCACCCAACTGCTGTCTTATATTAATTAATGTACATGAAATTATTAGCCGATGTAGCACAAAGAGCGGGAAAACACGGGTTAGATTTAAAGATGCGTCGATACTGTTGTTTTCCCACATCATTATGATTACTAGAAAGATTACTTACGCACACCTGTTAATTGTTACGATGTTTCAATGAGAGTTTGGCATATATATAGCATATATGAAGAATATTTTAATACCATAATGATAGCGTAAACTTCTAGTAGCGGTCTGGTGTGTTTGATTGAAAAAAGAAAAAAATTTTGTTTTCTTTTGTTAATGTTTATCTATTATTTACTATTTTTAACTTACAATAAATAAAACCAAGGAATGGTAATGAAAACAAACTTGAAAACTTTGTTTTAGATGCTTGGATCATTGACCTCTTTTTCACCATGTAATCAACTCTATTTAAGTATTAGACCAAGACTAGTTTAGTATGAAAAGTATCAAGAACATATTTTCTGTTTGTAATAATCTTCGTATTTTAGTATGAATTCTAGAATACTAAAATGTGCAAACTAAAATATATTCCTTGGAAGATACATGAAAAATTCAACTTGTTAAGCCCTTTCTAGATATTTCAAAAATATAAAGAGTCATGTTGTTATTTGATGACAATGCTGATGTTAGTGAATTTGAATCATTAAATTCACCACCTCCCTTGTTAGTTTTTTAGTTTTTATTTTTTGGGGTTTTTGTTGAATATTTATTTGCCTACCTAGCTTGGTAAAAATTATACCATTTCTAGTACCCAATTAATGGTAAGTAGACCTTATTAAAAAATGTGAAATTTCAAAATTGATATTCTTATCATCTATTCAGATATGTTAAGCAATATCTTCCACTTCAAATGATAGTAAATAAATAAATACTTATTATACAACATAAACCAACATGAATTACTTTCTTATTAAGGTTGATCTTTTAAAATGAAAAATAAAATCACATTGTATCAAAATACATTAAATTCAGACAAGTAATTCGATCCAACTACAACCGAAATCAACACAAAATTCAAGATTAGTTGGCTCAAAAAGAACTCTCATCTTGTAAAGGCCTGAACTACGTCTTAAAGTGTTAATTTCTAAGTTGAATCGCCAAATCTTAATATTAAGACGGTTTACATCATCCCACGTCTTTTATTTTCATTTCCGTGCAACCTTTTATTGTTGAACCACAAGATTACACATCTTGTGGTGATTTCTTTTTCTAGTTGACTTTGGGGAGTCTCAAAGAGCTATGGGACTTCAATATCAGCATTGCTTTTATATAGGAAGCATGTGAATGAAGAAACATCATAAATCAACCTTTCTTGATCATATATAGAGAAACAGTGTTTTCCCCTTTTGGTTGAGAGTTAAAGTGGCACAACATGTCCTAAACTTCAACCATCCAAAAACACTGCCACTTCTCCTAGTCTTATAGCCTCGTTTTCACGTATATGCTTAAACTGGTCTTCTTTTCCTACTTGTTTTTTCCTTTTCAATTCATTGTTGGCGCATTGTGGCGATTTTTCCACCCTAAGATTATGTTCACAGGAATCACAATGGGGATGGCTCAGGAGAACCCTGTCCAGAGTGTAAAAATTCAGACGAAGAACAAGCGATTTGGTGTTTTCGTTGATAGGATGAAAAGATTGCCAGGTTTAACATGGAAAAATATGCGCAAAGTAGGCAAAGAAGATCCTAGAAGGGTGATTCATTCACTCAAAGTTGGTCTATCCTTAACATTGGTTTCCTTGTTGTACTTAATGGAACCATTGTTTGAAGGTATTGGACAGAATGCCATTTGGGCTGTCATGACTGTGGTGGTCGTGCTCGAGTTTACGGCCGGTGAGTGACAAAACCAAGCTTCATATTTATTCAATCCTTACTCCACAAGATGTTAATCATTAGTTCTCTCACAAGAAGTTAGAAAATTTTATTATTTCCATGATTGATGTTGTGTTTTAATGTTTGAATACTAGGTGCAACATTATGCAAAGGACTGAACAGGGGTTTCGGTACCCTCTTAGCCGGATCGCTGGCTTTCTTGATAGAGTATATCGCTCAAGAATCCGGTCGAGTATTTCGTGCTGTTTTCATTGGTGCTGCAGTATTCATTATTGGTAACTTAATTTCTTGCTCACTATATTGTTGGAATTCTAAGTATTGAAACTAATGGAAGAAATTTTCTTCTTTTATTGGCAGGAACAGCAGCAACATACATGAGATTTTTTCCTTACATAAAGAAAAATTATGACTATGGAGTTGTGATATTCCTGCTGACCTTTAATTTGATTACTGTCTCAAGCTATCGCGTCCATAACGTGCTGAAGATAGCCCACGATCGATTTTATACTATTGCCATAGGATGTGGGATCTGTCTCCTGATGAGCCTCATCGTTTTTCCAAACTGGTCAGGAGAGGATCTTCATAATTCGACCGTGGCTAAGCTTGAAGGCCTAGCAAGATCAATCGAAAGTAAGTGAAATTTTATGCAGTCGAGTTGACAGTCTCTAACTTCAGAGGCACTAAAAATTGAACTTCTCTAAACACTGCAGTGTGCGTTAACGAATACTTTAGCAATGAAGAGTCGAGTTGTACCAACAAATATAGATCCTCTGAAGATCCCATCTACAAGGGTTATAAGGCTGTTCTGGACTCAAAATCAACTGATGAGACCTTGGTAAATAAATTTTCTTTAACAAGTTCATGTGCTTAACCAGTAGAGATAACTGAGTTAAATCTCTCGGCACTTGACCAATGTTCTTAGGCATTGCACGCGAGTTGGGAGCCAAGACATTCAATACATTGTTACAGATTTCCTTGGCAAGAGTACGTCAAGTTGGGAGGCGTTCTTCGACATTTTGGATATACAGTTGTAGCACTACATGGATGTCTGCAAACTGAAATTCAAGAGAGTTTTTCTTGCTCATAGAACAGAGTATTGGACAGTCTCCTATATGAATCTTTGTGATTCAGATATGAATCTGTGATAACTAATATGTTGTAGATTGATTGTATATATGGTATTTAACTCACTTCCGATCTAAAAATTCCTCAATTAAATTCCGCAAGTCTTAGTTGGCTATTTGCCTGAATCGGCTTCAGCAGTGAATCCGACAGTAAGTAACAGCAACAGAGAGGAGATGAATCGGTTTTTATAGAGGAAGTGAGGAACAGAGCAATTGAAGAAAAAGGAGGGTGAAAATAGACAGATTGGACAGACGTATATTTGCTTTTTTGGGTCAGTGGGGGAAGAAAACCTCCATTACAATTTGCGGTTAGTTGGTGGTCATAGGCCTTTTATAGACTGGTTTTCTTTTGTTGTTTACAATGCAGACTCCACGATTAGTTCGATCTCTTTTCAAAGATCCATGCACTCGGGTTGCTGGAGAAGTATCGAAAGCTCTGATGGAACTGGCCGACAGCATAAGAAAGCGTCGTCAGTTCTCACCTCAAATTCTGTCGGACCATTTACACGAAGCCTTACACGACCTGGATGCGGCCCTCAAATCCCAGCCGCGCCTCTTTCTCGGCTCCAATAACAACAGTACCAGAAACATGTTAGCCCTTGCAGCAGCCACAGCAACTAGGCAAAAGCCAAACACAAAGGACCATGGAATCTCTATTTCAAGTGTTAAAACAGATTCATCGGCATTGCTTGAGTGGAAATCGAAAAGAAACACTAATTCTGAACTGGGAAATGAGTCTGAAAGGAAGGAGTTAAGGCCAACTTTAAGCAAGATTGCAATGACCAGCCTTGAGTTCTCAGAAGCACTGCCATTTGCCGCTTTCGCTTCTTTACTGCTCGAGGCAGTCGCGAGGCTTGATATTGTCATCGAGGAAGTTGAGGAACTCGGTCAGATTGCTAATTTTAGAGAGTTCAAATCAGGTGATGATCAGATCATTTTGACAACTGATAAACCAGACATGAAAAATGCAGCCCCCCTACAGAACCATTTGCCTTCTCATGGAGCAGATTGATGATTAAACAGAATCCAATTATACATTTAGGTTTTATTGGACATTGGATAATACCAAGTGTAAGTTTACCATCTAGCTTAGGACGACTTCAAAGTCGAGTTCAATTTCAAGATTCTGTTAACTTTTGTATACGTAGTCTCACCGTTTGGCTAAGAATACCGTTTTCATGAAAAGTTTCAAAAAACCTCCGGTCAAACACGTGTTGGTGTCACATGCACACCATATTACGGCAAAACCTCCCAGAAGTACTTGAACACTATCAGTCGTTCTGATACCTTAAAGAATATAAGGCCGGTCCACACGAGGTTTAAATGATCCGACACTTTTTGATACCGCTTAACAATGAGATTCCCATAATAATGCAATGGAAGCTAATATGGGGCGACTTAAAATTACAACAATGTATAAGCTAGAGGAAGAAAACTTTATTTGATATTATCAAGGCAGTGCACAATCCCGACCAAGTAAAACAAAACCAATCCCTAGTGAGATCAATAAAAGTGATGCTCACTAAGGGATGTCTTTCTTCGACTTGCTGTAGTAATGAGAATTCAAGAAGAAAAGGAGCATGGAATTGATATAACTTGACCATAGACGACAGGGTAGTCGCAGCAGAGCAACGATCTCCCAAGTAAGCTAACGCTAACACCCAAGTTAAGAAGCTTTCTACTGGGAAACCAAAGGTAATAGTCCAATCCAAGACACACATTACAAGGCGCTGTCTCAAGTAACTTGACGCAGTATTCTGCCCCAGGGGTACTCTTAAAACTCTTTAACTTATCTGCATTTGATTGAAAATGCCAAAGTCCATACCCTGCATAAAAGAAACAATCTACAATGATCTGTCCTTATTGTTTATTCAGACCTTCAGATGACAGATCCTCATTTGCCGAGATATCTGTCATAGCTTTCTTGGGTCGAGTAATGTGAGATGCATCCATAATGAGTTAGATCGTCTGGAAGTCCAACCTCCTCGCTAAAATTTGAGTAAGATGAACATTGTGAGATATTATGTTGCTCGTCTGTCGGCAATGTGCCCAAGTATGGAAACTGGTCATACTGTGGATTGCATTCCTGTATCAGTCATTATATATGAATTTGATCAAGTTCAAATAAGAATTTGATAACATGCATTATCGATAATCAATTAATAACCTTACTACCTTAAAAGATTCAAGAATCATATTATGCGAACCCCAGAGGCTTGCGGGATTATTTCCTGATGTAGAGAGCTCATATTCCTCCATAAGTTTTACAGGATATCGAGAAGTAACAGGAATTGTATGATTACTCCCACCATGCATGAAATCAGGTTGAAATGGCAGGATATCAGAAGTGACTACTGGCTCGTTTGAGGCAGCAAATGAGGTGGAATGATCACTGCTAGAACTATTCCCAGCCTGCCTAGACGTTGCATCTCCAGAAGCTTGAATTTTATCCAAGTTTCCGTTCTTTTTAACAACACGACACAAGGCAAAATTCCCCTGCAGATTCAATCACCAAGTCAATCAACATTTTGTTCATCTAAGAAAAGTCTCGCTCTGTCATTGCAATGTAACAGAATCTTACTTGAAAATTTGGGGTGTCAACAGATACATCATCACAGAGACGATACTCATGCATGATCCAATCTGTTCTATTCCCTAGAGGTGCTCTTCCACAATAGAAAACCAAGGTCTTGCGGGATGCTTGAGACTCACAGACAATTTTCCTGTCTTTTCCAGTAGCTTTCCAGTATCCAGATTTGGTGGCTCTGTTAGTTCGAGAGCCATTTGGATACTTCTTGTCTCGACTACAGAAAAAGAACCACTCCATGTCGCGCTTTGGCAGGAATGATTTCTCTGCGGTTCATGGCTAACATGTTACAATTCTTGGTCCTCACAAACAAAAATCAAACAATATAACCAGTATATTATAGTCTTCACATTAATCCAACATAAAGTTAGCAGTCAACTAAACAGAACCATAACCTTAGACAATGAAATTAGTCTTACGTAGTCACAGAGCTTGTGCAAGAAAAGAAAACCTATTACTCTTGTTTTGTTTCTTAAAGTCTATTATTTTTAGTAATTGCCAGCAAATTCCTTTCCCAATATAATGAAACTTGGAAGTACCTGGCAACTCCCATGGATCAAATTTGTATAAATCAATTACTGGAATGACTTCCAGTTCAATTTCAAGCCCCTCATTTTTCCTCTTAAGGTAATATCTCAACCAGTTCTTCATCAGTCGGATGGAATCGAAATCCAGGGGGCAATGATGTACTTCCCATTATACAGATGCAGCAGACTAACAAGAATAAAGAACAAGCCTAAAAACAGCTCACTCGAAGAATATCCAAGGATTTACGAAATCAAGAATTCGTTCGAATTCTACATGAACAAAGTAAAAAATCATATATAATACTTGGCTAAGTCCCCAAACTATACCTATTGAAAATCTGGAAAATCCAAAAATAGAAGCTTTTGGCCACACAAAATTTGATTTCAAATACCGCAAAGAACTCCCTTTTTATCCATCTGTTGAACAACATAACCATTTTCCTCTTGAATTTCAATGTTTTCTTTCAGCTAAACGCTCCCCCACCCACAACCTAAAATGCATAAATTTTAAATGATACCCACAATTCAAATCCCAGTAATTTGTGTACCCTGAAGAACTGGAAAATACCCAGAAACCAAAATTCAAGAAGCTGTGGGTAGTTTAGAATTGGGATCTTAAACTAAATAAAGAATAGTTCTAAAGACAAAAGAAATTTGAATCTTATACAGAGAAAAGGGAAGCTGTGTAGAGGGAGAAATTACAGTGGTAGAGAGGGGTTTTTATAGATACAACAAATAATAACTCTCAGTCGCAAAGAATCTTGAACACCGAAAGGTTTTCCTCATTGTCCGAAGCTACATAAAATTCCACAGAGCCCCCACAAAACCCAATTCCCAGTTCACACTGGAAGAACTGTTAAAAAGAAAAGGGCCCGAATCCAACCACATCAGCATGAGTCGGACAACAATTAATTTTTCTCCAATGTTCAAAGTGGAAAATTGCATTATTGACGCTTGGAATTGTATAACTGTAGCGCTTTATGAGTTTAATCGATAAAGCTTAAAGATTTAGTGGGGGAAGGAGGATTATGAAATGCACTAATAGTTGAATTGATGGAACTGAAATGCTTTCACACACTTTTTTGTTAAAAGGGAGAAAAGGAGAAGGGTTGATGTCTTGCTCCTTGCTTTCTGAGGTTTTATGACAGTTGCAAAAACAGTTAAAGCAACTTTAATTAACAATGTACACACGAGAAGACAAGATTTTTGATTACATAAATGTTTGGATCATCTTTGTTGTAATGGCTCTCTCTTACTTCATTTGGAGAATTTCCATTAGAATAATATTATCTAGGCTAGAAACTGGTCTCCAGTTTAATTGTCACCTCTTTATTGATCAATGAATAAATAAGTATCCTATGTATTTATACATATCAACTCATCCTCCAATACAGTAATGCCAACTAGACCACTCTTTCCAATACATGTTGGTTCATTGAGTCATCTAACAATTGACAAATCAAATGTATAATATAGTGATAGAACATTGTCATTGCATTAATTTATCCGATCACTAGACTTTTCTCTTTCTCTTTACAAAATACCGAATAATAATTTGTCAAATATACAATGTGAATATTATTATATTAGAGAGTTCATTAAATGTAATGTCAATATTCTTTACCAAATATATATATTTAGCATTGTTGTATTTGAAATGTTTTTAGATAAAAAGGTTAAAATAATGGTGTACTAGAATTTAGAAAAAAGATACTTTGAGGGGAAAAAAAATTTATAAAAAGGGAAAAAAAAACACGAGTTCAGTTCTCCCGAATATGCATACTAGAGTTCATTATATGTTTATCTTTTTGGACACCATGCACATACTACGAATATGCAAATTAGTTGTGATCTAACATCATATATGTGAATTATGATATCATATTACGTCATGCGGCCATGCGACGTGAATCAAGCAACGCCACATGAAAAACTACAATCATGGCCTTATGACACTAGACAAATGTGTAATATAATACTAAATATTAATACAATTTGTGAGGTTAATAATGTGCTCATATCATTAACTGATATTATGTCACATAACTGTATTGTGTCATTACGAAACCTGGAGTCTGGTACTTGAATCCAGTGGCGGAGGGGAGCCAGGTGAGCTTGGGCCACCCAATTGGGGGGAAAAATTAACCTTATTAAAAAAAAGATTTACATACTCCACCATTGCTTGAATCCTACTACTTAAATCCTACTCATTTATATCATGCTGGTTCTAAAAGTGAATCATCTTGCAGATCAATGATAATTCAGCCTTATACAACCAAATTGGGAAAATCTATTTGAGTGATCTTGTTTGAGACTTCTTCCTTTACTTTTTCAAGAAGGTTTTATCTGACAATATATTCAAAATAATGTATATTATCCCTTTCTATTCATTCCTAGTCGCTGTTCAACCCTACAACTTTTTGTATTTAACCAAAGTGGGTCTCTTAAAATGTCCAACAAAAAGTGTAGTTTGCGCAAGAACGCCAATCTTAATTCGATAGCTTTAGCTTGTCTCAAGTTTATCAAAAGTCATATGAGTGCCGTTTATGGGTGTCCGGCTAATATAACCGATCGGGTCTAAATCTCCAATTAAAAATAGCCAATTCAATAATATTGTGTGTGTATGTCGAGCTCTGAACTTGAAGTCCTATCTATTACACTAGAAAACAGATCGGAAGAGCACACGAATAATATTTCATGTAACGATATGTTGCACGTCACAAGTATATCATTGTTAAAAGTATATCTCTTAACATATTCCTGCTAATGCCTTGATCATAGAAAGATCCTCAGTTTTATCATTCAACCACTCAATCGAGCTCCTATACAAATCAACCGACTTGTTTGGGCATTATGGAATCTAATACTATGCTTAGCACTGGAGTTTCGATTAATGTTCTTGTCAAGACCGAGTAACTAAAGTCCTTTGCTGTACATTTGTCCATGTTAGCAATAGCTAAGGAAGGCTATAAATTATGATTTTTTTGTATTTAATGATCTTGATTTCTCTCTTATGAAGTGATAGACATACATCAAAGATCTAGCATAAAACCATTTACATACAACTATCATTATCATTATTATTTTTTTACTAAAGTAATTTAGGCCGGGAAAAATAAATAATGAAAAAAGAATATAGATTATAGAACTTGTTTGAGACAACTTTTGCTTTTACTTTTCTTTTTACGTCTTGTAGAAGCTGTAGAAGTGCTTTCTAAAAATTCTACCTTATTTAGAATTAGAATTCTTTGGAATAAACGAACAAATTTCAAAAGATTAATCAAATATATATTCATAAACAATTTTTTATTTCAACATATGTGTTTCGCTTAAAAAAAAAACACCGTAACATGTTGTTACTTGATAGGTGCTTTATTAGATTGTTTAATTTCTTTATAGTAGTGTATTTTGTATTTTGTTATGTTATAAATATTTGTTTATGTTCAGTTTGTTTATTTGTTCAGGAAAAAAAAAATAATTAAAAAGGAATCAAGCTCGGCCGTGTTTTGCAAGAATTTTGGAGCATGGGGACCAAGGCGTTAGAAGACAAAACATAAGGGACTGAAAAAATAAAGAAAAAAATAGAAGTTCCATGCGGCCGCACCGCATCCTCATGCGGCCGCAAGGGTTGCGCACAGCAAGGTAGAATAGGGCAGGCGCCCGCACTAGGTTGGGAAAAAGAGGCATATTGGCCCATGCGGGCGCATCACATTTTCGTGAGGTCACACACTGTCCTACGTGAGCAAAATCCGTTTTGTTTCCTAGTTCCTTTAGTACTCTTTTTATAGTATAATTTGTACATGATTTTTCCTTATTCTCTAAGGTTTTTAGACCCCATATAAAAAGGGTCGAGTTTTAGGAATAAAATATAACTTCATACAACTCTATAGAATGAGCACACAAGGTTAACTTCTTTCTTCCTCCGGTTCAAGGGGATGTTGTTGCTACTTCTTATTCTTAATTAATCAATTTTAGTAATATCGTTTCTTACTCTTTTGTGAAATTAATTGTGTTATTCTATTTTTCATGCTTATGAATGTTAATTATTTAGCCTAGTTTTAGCCCTACTACGTTAAATGATTAATGTTTTATTGCTAAATTTAGGAATTCAATTCGTAATTGTTGTATCTCCTGATTCTCATAACAACTAATGATTGTTAATCATTAGGGATAACACAACTTAAGTTAAATATATCAAACTTGTGAATTTATTGCTTAGATTAACTTATTTTCCTAATTTTTTATGCAATCATTGTTCTAAATCTAGATAAATTATTCTGGGTTGTCCAAATGATTAGGTCTGATTGAAGAACCTATTTTAATTAGACATACTTAAGGGAAAATCATGATAGCAGAACTTATTGTTGCCTAGAATTGATGGTTTTGCAGGAAAGTAGAAACAACGTTGATATTGATTACTATCTTTTATGTGAAGTGCACAAATGAGTGAAGAACTGGAGTTAATATTCATATTTTTATCTTCTTACTCGTACTTGTGTTTTAATTGTTTTTATTCTTTTTATTCTTAGTTTAATATTTCACAAACCCCCTTTTCATTAGTTGACTCGAATAATTAGATTTATCCAACGTTCTCTGTGAGTTCGACCCTTACTCTCCGCTGCTACAAGTTATTTTAATTTTAATAGAGTAATGTATTTATTATTTTGGCGCATTCGACACGCTACTATTACTCTTTTGCCCAACTCTTCTCATGCCGCCCCCTCTACCTCAACGACCATCCGCAACGCATATCTCAACCTTCAATACACCCCGGTGCGAATCTTTCCCATTTGCAACTCGACTCTTTTACAGTCGTCAACCCTTGTATAACGATAGAATTACAAGTTACAACAAAAAATTTCATATTGACCAAAGTATATGCCATTACAAAAAGCAAAAAAAAAAAAAAAAAATCCCAAACTGACTCAAGAGACAGTGATAAAATGACACCTATTTTTGTCCCATAATGGCAAGAGACAAGCCGAAAGGGAGTGTATGTCCAAGTGCGACAAGGATAAGGTTGTCACCAACACTCTTTCAAACCTTACAATTCCCAGTAAATCAACCTTAATTCTCCTCTTTCATCATTTCAGTTCACACCACCTAAGGTTTATCAAAAGGGACAAAATTAAAAAAGGAAAAAATAAATAAATAGACGATGTCTTCTGCTTTTGACGAGTAGCAAGTTTGTATTACTACAAAGAATGTATAGTAGCGGAGAATTCAGAACATCGGAATATAAAAGATTGGCTTCTTCCCAAATTCATAAGTCATGTAGGTCCAAGTGAATCAATATTGTACTATAAAGTGATTACATTGGGGTGGATCAATTCAATCTTCCAAATTATGAATTATTGACAAATTATACACGTGTTTGAATGAGATTATTTTGTCCTCATTCTTGGTTTAGTCAAGGCTCGAGCGTCATATGTAATTATTACTTTGTTAGTCAACGTATTTTAATCACGCGCAAATCATATTTATATCTCTGAATTTTTACATGAGCGACTGTCATTTTGTCTCATAGTTCGACATTCATAGAATTTAAAGTATTTTAATTTTTGAGATTGATTACGTAGTAGAAGACACACTTTTTGTACAATTGTCAACATCGAAGGCAAATTACGCAATACTTCAACTATTATTATTACGTTCCCCCTTCCATATCATTCTTCTTTCATCAATTTGCCATAATACAGAAAATGTAACAATAGGGTGACAAGCAGTTTCCTTTTTATTGGTTCATCATTCAATAAATTGGCAACATGCTCTGGTTGGAGATATTTTTCCTACTTTTTCTCCTTTGATTTGAAGTTTGAAGTATATCGAGAGGTAGGAATTTTAATGGCCGGCAAAATATTGCCCATGTCCAAAAATAAAGAACTTCCTAATTGAGCTTCATTTTCTCTAGTTTTGTTTTGATTTTTTGTTCAATTCTTTTCACATAGGCACCGTGCTCACATGAAAATTTAAATTTACCAAATTTTGTACTTTACGTTTAAAGTTTTATTTTAAAAAAAGTTGAATTACCAACCTCCAAATTGTACAAATTTTAACACATGTCTGATGTAGCATTTGTTTTTTTTTTTTTTTTTTTCTTTTCAAAATTATATAAAAGAAGTCTTGCCAACCTTCTTGCAACTCTTTTCAGCCACGGCGACAATACAGCCTCCCGGGGTTATAAATGTCGCCGACGCCAGTAATAATGAAAATTTTGGGAGTTGGCTTCACCGACAAAGGAAACTCACCAGATTTGGTAGTGGGTAAACCACCAAATCGGACCAACAGATGGGTGGCCGGACCACCATGGTGGTTCACAAACTGGCCCGCGGCCACCAGCTAGCAGTCGTGAACCACTACAAATTTGGTGCTTTACAGACCACCCGTTGTTGCTATCGCAAACCACCACAAATTTGGTGGTTCGCGATGGTGAACCAGTTATTTGGAGAGGGGGGATGCTGGCGGGTAAAGGGGAGTGGGGTAGTAGATTGAAGAAAGGTGAAAAGTTTAGGACCTCGATGCAATGTGTCGTTTTGTGCATGAAGGGGTCATTTGGTCACAATATTAGAAATGGGTGCCACGTTGAGATTTCTGAAATAAAATCCCATTTTGAGAAAATAGGGTTTTTTTTTTTTCCCTGGCAATTATGGGGATTTTTTTTCAAATATTAGAAATGAAAATGAAAATAAGGTAAAAGTAGAATTAAAAAAAGGTAAAGGAACATTTTGTAAAGGGAGATTATATTCCAACTACGAATTTTTATTCTTATACCACGTTATAAATACACTATAATTAACTGATACTTTTAATAGGTGCACCACTATCAGTTTACATATACGCCTGTAAAGTTAATTGTTCATATAAAGACTGAAAAAACTTTCTCTCAAACCTTTTTTTTTTCTTTACAAACTCTCTCTCAAATTTTAGTAGAATCATAAACCATTTATAACTTCCGAAATTATATCTATTTTACTTATTTGATTTACCTTTAAAATGAATAAATGTTCCAACATTTCCGATCAGTGAATTAAATTTTTATAGATTTTCAAATAACTTTTTAATTGCAATCAATTTACTCCACAAAAAGTGACATTCACTTTCAAATTAGAACACAATTTATTTATTTTTTATTTCATTTTTATTTAACCACAATATACAAATACTTATAACATATTTGTTAGTAATTTTGAAATTATTTGCTTTTCATAAAGAAATTATGTAATCGGCGATATTGATTCGGCGATATTGATTCTTCAATTTTCTTATGTTACAACTGCTTGCGACATTTATCAATATATAAAAATAAAATTAAACTCAAAAAGAAAAAGAAAAGGAAAAATGAACTATTCATTATTATTTTATTAATCTAGAAATTTGCTTATAAAATTAAGACACTAAAATTAGAAATAAAAGTTTAAAATTTTAGAAAAAAGTTGAAATCATTCGTCGTGAAACCACTGCACAAATATGATATACTAAACTTGAATTGGTTAAAGAAATACATGAATTTTAAATTAAGATAAATATGATTGTGGTGTGGGAAGGAAAAACATACTTTTTAAAATTAAAAAAAAAAAGTTTTAGAAGGTTATTGATGTAATTTCATTTAAGGATATTTAAGAGAATAAAAAAATGTGGTGTAGGGATAAATTATTGTGGAGGGTATATAATTTCCCTTTTGTAAAATATTTTTCACAAATAGAATTTTCCTTAGGTAATAGAACGAGTAACATGAAGAGGAGAAGAGAATGCGGCTTTTCTGGCTACTCGATAATCCGTACAAGAAAATGGCGTAGGCAGCACCTTGATGAAGGCACTACGAATCGCTATCAATATAAAGACGACAAACAAAACACTCTTTAAGTCGGAAAAATATGTATATATACAATCACCAGTAATCTCTACAGGAGCAAGTTCCATCTTTAAAATGGTGGAATAGATTTCGATCCCTAACAGTAATTTCTCGTTCATAAATCAGTGAAATCAGCTTAGTGTATGTATGACAATCACTGCACATTCTAACATTTCTTACTATTCTTATCTGAGACGTGGGAGATGCATGTATCAGTGCAAATGCAATAGCCGATTTTTGGCTATGAGAACTCAATCTTTGTCGCTTTTCATCTTCATCTACATTAAGCAACACCAGTGAGGTATCCGGCGAATACCCTTCGAACTTTAACTGCCATTCCATCTGGTGAAGCATGTCGAGCACTTGCGGATCTGATGTATCATTTGAGACGAACTTGTACATTTTCCTCTTCATCTCGACTAGGCTATATCCCGGAACCACGTTGAGTAATCGCCGGTCAGCCATTTCAGTCCGAACTACTGATACATCTTGCCATCTTTGAGCTTTGGCATACATATTGGACACCAATATGTAGTCACTTGCATTTTGTGAGTTTAGGTGGAAGAGTTTCTTGGCTGCGAATTCGCCCAATTCCACATTCTGATGAATCTTGCAAGCACTGAGAAGACTGCGCCACGCAACATCATTTGGCTCCATAGGCATGCTCTTGATAAGCTCGAATGCTTCATTGAGCATTCCTGCTCGACCCATGAGATCAACCATACAACCATAATGCTGAATCGTTGGTTCTATCCAGTGCTGAGATCTCATAATGTCAAAAAATTTGAGTCCCTTCTCCACTAAACCGGCATGGTTACAAGCACTCAGTACTCCCACATAGACAACATCATCTGGTTTCATTCCTTGTTCGATCATTTGCTCAAAGATCTCTAGAGCTTGTTGAGCTCGTCCATGAATTGCCAGCCCTGATATTACAACACTATAAGACATCTGATTCTTCTCAGACATTTTCTCGAAGAGAAACAGGGCTTTCTTCACAACTCCGCATTTTATGTACATGTCTATCAAGGATGTTTCCACTATAACATTGAATCTGGTTAAGTTCCTTAGTAAATACCCGTGGGTACACATTCCCATATCAAGGGCCCCTAAATGAGTACATGCACAAAGAACATTAACCAGTACACTTTCCTCAGCCCTCAATCTAGAATGATTCATGTCACCAAACAACCTGAGACAATCAGACCACATGCCCACATTGGCATGAGCTGCAATAAGTGCACTCCAAGAAGCAATAGTCCTCTGACTCTGCTCCATCTGCTCAAAAACGACACCAGAATGTCTTATTTCTCCACATTTACCATACATATTGATCAAGCTATTTTGCACAAACACGTCATCTACAAGCCCATGCTTGAAAATTTGCCCATGGATCTGCATACCCTGTTTGAGTGCTGATAAACTAGCACATGCCTTGAGAAGCGCAGGATACGTGAAATTGTCTGGTTCTATATCTGAATCAAGCATTTCAAGATATGTAAACAAAGCCTGTTCTGGGTTCATATGCTTGATATGTCCTCTAATCATGGTGTTGAACTCAAATGAACCAGGATCTTCTATGAGTTCAAATATCGAGCACGCATAGTCCATGCTGCCCCATTGTGAAAGGGCACAAGTGGCAACAAGATTCTTGCACAAAAGGAGTTACAAAATAAGCCCAACTTCAGAATTTTAGCATGCACTTGCTTCAGTTCTTCCATACTTCTACATTTCTTCAAGAGAAAAATGCATTCTTCTTCCCCTTTTGAACTCAAATCAATTTCTGGGAATTTACGATTAGGAGGAAACAACAACTTGGGCTGATGAAGAACTGACGATCCCACCATAATTTCATACTATTATGTAGATATACATACACTAATATGCAATTGAAAATTCAGAGGGACCAACAATTACACAAGCAAATTGCAGTGAAAAAAAAATCACACGCCACTGTTTTTTAGTAGTTCAAGCTCATCACCAAGTAATCAACCATTAACTTTGAATAAAACTCAAAGATTACAAGATACAATTAATGAAGGTTGAGAAAATGAACCATTAGGACTCAGTAGCCGGCTGGCCCGGTAGCCCTCTTGCTAAACAAAAATCAGAAAACCATGCTGGATTGGAGAGGTTGCTCTCTCACATCATTTCTTGCAAACAAGAGAGGGTGCGCCGAGGAAAAGAAATGATATCATTGTTACAATGCGTGTACTTTCTGGAACATCGGCATCGTTGCTTGGATCTTTTGAACATCTTGATGGTTCAATAAATGGGACTGACTCTCTCATCCCTGAGATTTAGAGACAAAATGCGAGCCATGAATTTAATCCAGGTCATGGGATAAGCAGATACTAGATAGGATAACGTTAGTGTCGTAGGCTCCACAAAAGGAATCTTGACCTTGCAAGTTTGTCACCCATTTTCCCTTTCTTTTACAAACAAAAATTTTCTTGCATTTACAAGTAAATTCTCATGTTAACAAGCACGCGCAAGGTCAACCGTCAATATTAAAATATATTGAAAATATAGATTAATATTAATTTATATATTAAATTTTTTAATAATTATTTATATGGTCAAAAAATGTCTTTTTTGTCAAAATGGGGTGTACCCAAACAAAGGGTGGCACACCACCACCTAGGGCCCCCTTTTTTTTGAAATACAATTACAATTCGTATTATGACAGTATAAATGCATATTAGATATATATCCTTTTAAAATATAACGCACAGAAATCAATCAATTAATAATACAAACTCTTATACAAGAGACTACAAATTATATATAAAATGTGGACAAACCCCTCATATAGAAGGAATTGAACCTGAGACCTTTACGTTTCAGGGTCTCAACCTACACCCCTGTTAACAAGTAAGAATTATCATAAATTATCGTCATATGGATGCATTCAAAGTACATATTGATCAATTATGCGCAAATCTTAAGAAAAGGGTTTCGAGCCTACCTCAATGAATCTCAAGTTTGAGTTTTGAACATCGGAAGAGCGTTTAAAGTTGATTCGCATCTCGTCTAGTCATAAGGAAAAATAAAATTTTAATTAGAATTTTGGAATTGGAGTTTTGATAAAGTAATTAAAGCTTTTGGGGTTTGATTGTGATAATTGAAAGTGTAAGGTGTAGAGAAAATAAGTAACTCAAAACAATTTAGGGATAAATTGACTGAAATTTTAAGTTTTGAGGAACGAAATAGTCAAACTAAAAAGTTCAGGCTCTGAATAGTTAAAAGATGAGAGGGCTTAAATATTGAAAACTAGAAACATAAGGATTTAATTAAATGGAACATAAGTTTGGATGCCAATGCAAGAAGCTAAAATCTGTTGGGACCAAAACATATGGACTTAAAACTTGGGGCTTTCTAGTAAATTTGTATAATATACACCCTCCGTCCCAAAAAGATAGTCCCCTATTCTATTTTTATTAGTCTAAAAAGATAGTCCACTTACTATATTGAACATATATTTAATGTTTCATAGATCGGAAGAGCTATGTGCCCCTAATTAATTATTGTTATTCAACTACTTATGCATTGAAAATATTTCAAACAATTAATGACACAAGGGCATATATGAAAAAATAAGGTAAAATTAAATGTATAACCACATTAAATACTCATTCTTAGGAGGGTGTATTTAATTAAAACTTTTATAGACATTTTAAGACTATAGAAATTTTGAGATATTTAATTGAGATTTTTAAAGACTTCCCAAAAGTCATGGTGTATTTAATTGAGACTTTTTAAAGTCTAAAAAAAGTCATGAGGTATTCAAATTGTACAAGACTTTTTAGGATTTCTCTATAATCTAGACATTTTAAGACTTTTAAGAGAAAATATGAATTGCAAATCCCATTACAAAATCTCATCTACAATCATGAGATTTGAGAAAAGCCACAAAAGACTAAGTAAAGAGAGAAGAAATGCAACTTTGGCTCTTTAAAATAGGGTTTCAAACGTTAATTGATTTTTTCTTTCTTCGTAAGGTCTTGTAGGAGATTAAACAATTTTACCGATTTCTTTGATAATTGATATTGAATTACCCTTTTTTGGGATAAATATATTGAATTGATATGTGAACAATGAGATAAGACTTTTTAAAAAAAAAAAAATTTATATCAATTTTTCCATGGTACTAGCATGGCTATGAAGAACTATTTCATTATTATTGACATTTTTTTTATTGACGGTTGATTATACCTTATTATTATAAATAATTCATTATACTTTTTAATGATGAATAATTCATTTATCAGTATTTCATATCCTTGTAATAGTATAATGTGTTATAAATTTTTTATTATTATTTTATGTCATCTTTGTTCCACATCACTATTCATGAAACCTCAAAGTATTGTTACAAAGCTGTGGAGGCAAAATACACTTCCAATTAGGGTTTTGATGCAAATTGAATTTTATAAGAAATAGTCATTTTTTAAAGAAATAATACAAACGTCTTGATATGTCCTAAAAAGCCTTCAATGAAAGTTTAGAAAAGTCTTAAATGAAAATCCATAAAAGTCTAGATATATTTTCCTTGAATCCCAACAAATTCACAAAAATCAAATCAAATCTGATAAAATTCACAAAAGTCTCATATTTAAAAAAGTCTTTAAAAGTCTTGAGAAGTCTCAATTGAATACACCATCTTACATATTGGGCAGCCCTCCACCTCACCCATATGGCGGGCTGGGAGGAGATCATCTTCACTGCAGAGGGGGTATAAAATTTCAACTCTAGCCGTCACGCCAACCCTGGATTTTTTTTTTTTTTTTGTGTTGTTGGGGGGGGGGGGTTGGCTTTGGAAAAGAGAGAGCCAAAATCCGGCGATTCGAAGGGGTTTTCCGGCCAGGATCCACCTAACATTCCCGACCACAACTCGTATTGCATGTACTAAGAAAGGAAGGAGTGAAATCAAGAGTGACAGAGGGTGCGCGAGACGAAGATAATCGAGAAGAACCAGCGGTTTCCCTCGACCCTTCCGGCCATATCTCGGTCTAGAAATGTGGTGCATGTTATGGTCTTGCTAATCTAAGTCATATATGTGGGAAATTTTGTGTACAAGAAGGGGGTTGAGTGGGCTGGGGTCGAGGTGGCTCGGGTTTGGGTTGTTCGATTCTGTTTTATCTCTTTTCTAAGTTCTTTTTCTGATTTTGCTGCTATATTTGGATACTTTCTGGTTCTTGGCCAAAGATGTCACGGCAGACGTGGTGGTGGCAGTGCTAGAGCCGCCGGTGATGGAGATGGAAGAGCTAGAGTGTTCTTTGGAGTATGTACATGAAGAATATGTATGTGAACATGAAGTGTGTGTGTATAGTATTTGTGACGGGTAATGTATGCAACCGGCTTTATGCATGCGTGTGTACATGTATATATCTATGTGAAACTTTACTCTTTGTGTGAAACAGAGAGGTAGACGAGGGGAAAGGAGTGCTTGCACCAGTCTATTTATGCCTATCTCTCGTATATGTATTTACCTTTCGGTTATGCTATATGTGTGTGTCTGGTTCATGCTTCTTGTGTTCTTGTATTTAAGTGCTTGTTTGATTCTCATTATTCTTACTCATTATAATTTCTCCTACCACTGACATCTAATCAACCATCACTACACATTTCAAATTTCAATTAAATTTCCACTGCTCATTTCAACTCATTATAATTTGGTTTTCATAATGAGAATCATATAAGCGCATACCTTTGTGTGATGAGTAGTAGCTATTGTTGTGGATGTGAAGGTTGTATGTGTTTGTATTGGAGTTACAGAAAGGAAAGAGAGGAAGCAGTGAGGAGTGTTGGAGTTTCCTGCTTCTCCGTGCTCGGGTTTGTAGTAAATGATTTCTTTCCTTGCTGATATGGTGTAGTTTGATATGAAAAGGAGTGGGTTGAGGGAGAGATAGATATGAGAGAGGAGATTTTGCGACATTTTTGAGCTATTGCCTGAGGGTAGAGTGAGGTGGAGGGATAAAGGAGTTTCATATACTTCTCTTGAAATGGGCGTTGAATGGGAATTACTTAAATTGGCCATAAAGTTTAAATCTTAGCCGGAAGTGGATAGCTTTGTTGGACGGTTAATAAATTAGACTCTTAATTAGAAATTTAAGGTTTGTTTAACCTGGATATTTAAAATTGATTAATGAGATTTGGAACCGAATAATTAAATTGTATAAATCATTAATAATAACAATTTGGTTAACTTATGTTGAAAAATCTAATTATAATAAAATGGCGTAAATAATTAAGTAGGTGATTTGTTAAAATTGGCCGTAATTGGATTTCATTTAGTTTTGAGCTTAATTTCAGTAATTGGGCCGCATAGCGATTATTAATTGAGCTGGACTAATATTGGTAATAAATTGAGTTTAACACGTTGGGCACAACCCTGGAAAATTTATTTTGTTACAATTTGTTAAATTGAAGCATTAATTATGACTAGACGAGCACGACAAAAATAGTCTTTGATGAAAATTTATGTAGGTAAGTCATAGTGTCACGTGTAATTAAAATAAAAAAATTTAAATTGAAAATTTTTTGGGTTGCTACAATTTGTGTGTTCTTTCGCATTCTGTTTTAATTTATTTGGGCTAAATCTAGTTCATGCGTATTCTTAGTTTGGTATAGTATAAATGGATTTTGAGCTGGCTGTTTGAATAGACCCTCCTGCCTCTTATTTGCAAGAAATTTTCCTATGTTTGTTCTACTAAATAATGAGATTTTACTGATGGGAAAGTGATGATAATCGCAGGTGATAGGAAAGTTTCATGATGGAGAGGTTTGGTTATAGATTCTGTTGTTGGGGCATTTCTAACTCAGAACGTGAACAACAATTCATCAAGGTAAACCTGAATTTATCAAAACTCTTGTTTGGTAACTTTTTTTTTTTTCCTGTTTTATCTTGTTTATAGGGTTCACCTTGTATCATATTACTTTATAATTTTACCTTCTATTGGGCAGATTTGCCTAAAGTTTTCATTGGCTCTTGAGGTCATCGACCAAGAGAGAGAAAGTCATCATGTTCTTCCAACTCTAAGCATATGAAGGATACTTTCACTCCTTTTAGCACTTCTAAGAAATAGTAGACAAAGACCATGGCTGTGATTGGACAGAAGTCCAAGACAAAACATAGAAGGAAGTAGAGCAAAGAAGGAAAATATTACCATCAGCTGGGATGATTTGAAGAAACTATATTCGGACAGCGGTTGTAGAAAGAAAATGAATGACACATCAGATGCTGTAGATTGGCATGCAGTTAGGAATGCTCCGGTTGAAGAGATATGTAAAACCATTGAACGAAGGGGAATGATTAATAATTTAGCTAAAAGAATCAAGGTGTCATGTTTCAGCTAATTACATAAGAGTGTCATCTTGTGTTAACGACATTAAAACTAATTTCAGTACTTTCCCTTTGTTATCTTTTCTTTTCTTTTCTTTTCTTTTTTTAAACGGATTTTTTTTCAGCATTTTAGTGAAGCAACTTGGAAGCACTGATGTGGAGTGGCTAAGATATGTTCCACACCTGAGGGCTGAGGCAAAGTAAGCCACACGATTGATATGACTCCGTATATCACAAACTTATTTAGATGATTAATGCATACGACATTCCGTTCCTCAAATTTAAGCGCTGAACCATCTCTGGCTGCAGAGAGTGCTTGCTGAGCATACCAGTGATGGGATTGAAAAGTGTCGAATGCGTACACTTGTTGACCTCCACCAGCCAGCATTTATAGTAAGATTATGTCACGATAAAAAGAACATTTGTCTGTTTCCTTACCTGCCAAAACACATGTGATAGAAGTTGGCATTGTTGTTGCTAGATTGGCACAAATGCTGGGCGGGTAGCAGTGTGCTTTGGGTGGATTCTGCCCTAGCCACTTCAAAAAGGACAACAAATTTACCATATGAAACAGTGAGAAATATTTAAGAGTTTCTAAATCCAACTGAGGATCTTGTTTATCAAGTGAAGGAGTTGTTTATATCTATGTCTTGATGCCCCTATGCAAAAATATCTCTAACCAAGGCTTGTGTAAACTTGATCTATACACGTTGTAAGAATTTCCTGTCTTATATATTCTCATATTTGAAGAAATCTAAATGTCATTACAGTGTATGTGATGCAGATACGAAGTGCATCATTGTCGGATAATTGTCACACCATGGCAGTGAAGGAGAAGAGGGAAAGTATCGAAATTAGTTTTAACGTCCTAACACGAGATGACACTCCTATGTAATTAGCAAGACATGTGACCTTCATTTTTTTTAGCTAAATTATTGTTCATTCCTGTTCGATCAATGGTTTCAAATATCTCGGGGCATTCCTAACAGCTTCCCAATTTACAGCATCTAATGTGTCATCCATTTTCTTTCTACAGCCACTTTCCAAGTATAGTTTCTTCAAATTATTCCAGTGGACAGTAACATTTTTCTTCTTTGCTCTTTACCTTCTATGTTTTGGGGTCAACCTTTTTCCCTTCACTGCCATAGTCTATGCTCTTCCTTGGAAGTGCTAAGAGGAGTGAAAGTATCCTTTATATGCTCATTGTTGGAAGAACATGATGAATTTCTTTCTCTTGGTTGAGGAGCTGAAGAGCAATGGAAGCTTCAGGCAAATGGTTGTTCGATGAGGATATTTAGAAGCAATTAACATGAAAGCGGAGCTACCCAATAAAAGGCAAAAATAATTATGATACAAGGTCAACCTAAAACAAGAGAACTCGAAAAACCCGCCATATTTTGCAAGATTCTGAGCCTGATGATGTGGATAGAGCCCACCTCAAAGCTGCTTTGGATGTTTTACTTTGTCCCTTTGGATATGCCAAGTCTGTTACGCCGAGTCCCCTACCAAGGAAGCTCTTTTGGCTGAAATCTGGGACTGTGAAGCTTCTGAAGATGAGCACTACTTTAGTCTCCCAACTGAACTAGTAGCGGACATCACGGAGGACTACAAAATCTTCTTAGATTATAGCAACTTTATCTCCCTAAACAAGCTCCCAGTAGGAAACTGGTGATGGAAAAAGTAAAGAAGGATGAGGTTCTATTAGTTACTTATGCTGTCAATCTTACGGCCAAAGCCAAAGCTGCCATTGCAGAATGGGATAAAGAGGGTTCTAAGGTCTAACTTTCCATCTCCCTAAGCTGTCCATACTTTTGATCCTAGGGTTATGAGTCGTGTCTGTTTACTCTTGGGAGGTCTTGGTCTAGTCCCCCTCCCATGTACTTGTTTTCAGTTTGCTAATAAAAATCTGTTTTCTTGAAAGTAGAAAAAAAAGGAGTACCAAATACTGAATATGATGTTAGAGAGTAGCCAGATTCACAGTTGATTTTATCTCTACACTGTAAACTCCTGTACAAAGAGAGCACTCACTAGATATTTATATCTACGGAAGCATTTGAGCAATAATAGAATCCTCTGAATTACCGTCAGGTAATTATTGTGATTTGTAGCAACTGAGGAAATGATGAGGACAGGTCTTTATCTTGCCACATGCCGGAAGAAGATTCAGCTTATGGAACATTTCTGGTTAGAAATTCTTGCTTTGCTCAATTAACATCAAGTAAAGAGCAAGGCTTATAGAAAGTATGCTCAGGTGCCTAGCCAAGCAGCAATGAGGGGATGCTTTCTGCTGGATGGAAATTACTTTCAAGTTAATGAGGTTAATATTCATCCTTTCTGCTGTTGCTACCTGTAGTGTTAACTATGTTGTAGTGTTGTTGACTGTGATTTACATTCTAAAGAAATTCAGCTTGGTCCTCTGTTAATAATTACTAAAGTTTATATATATAAACAGGTTTTGCTGATGATGGATCTAATGAGCTTCCAATTAAAGTTTCCCGGACGTCTATACAGAATCTGCGAAGGAAGAAACAACCATATCAGCAGTATTCAATGGTGGAGATAGCTGCTTCATTGTTAGCAGCAATACATATATTAGCTTTACACTGTGTTCCATGTAAAAATTCAGAGGTGCTTCTGGACTGGTATGTAAACCCAAAAGGAGGAGTATTGCAACAAGACTGCTTAGATTATATTGTTACGAGCCAACGTTACTCCTCAAACTGGGAATCACTGTTGAAGCTGTGTTCTGGAATTTTGCAGGATTTGTCTGTTTGAGAGCGTTCGACCAGAAAACAAGAGAACCTAAGCCTCTCTCTTCAAGATTCCATCTTCCAAATCTGACAAAAGCCTAACTAGCAAGAACTTGTCGATGCTTCTTTTGTCGTTCTGCTGTATACGTACACTTTTGTTTACTTGTTAAACATGTAATGAACAATATGTTAAACATAAACCTAGCAAAATTCAGTGACAAAAGATTAAAACTGTGTTAAGATGTGATGATTAGTGTTGTATCCCCGGAATGTACATGATATATCAGGAAAAAATGACTGAAATTTCAATCTATTGAAGCATGCTTATTGAAAATATATTGCGCCAAAATGATTTGATCCGATTTTTGTCGATTCAAGGAGTGTCACACGAATATATCAGAAGTGTTGAAAGGCTTGGAATGTGCAGATGATAAAGAATGAATTAACTATTTCACCTTCAAAGTTTGAGAATTACAAAAAGATGTGTGCTATCTTCCCTATAAAAATTTTATAAAACTTGACAAAAAATTGAAGTTACAATGCTGATGATTACAATTGAGCAGGCTCCATGACTATGATTTATGTCAAATGAAATCACAGAGAGTACCAGTTTTGAGTCATGCCTTAAAAATTATGGAAACTGGAAGGACCCTCCAATTTGGTTGCTACCTTCTGGGGGATTGATTGCAACCCAGAGAAGTGAAATGGTAATTGCAATAAGTCCTGACCATACAAACACGATAGTCGGGGTTCTCCCGCGTCGTCCCATCAGTCCTTTCGCGAAAGGGTACAGATGAGCCAGAACCCAGAAGCTGAAGAACACTCCTCCAAGCAAACGGCTCCACTGTGGGATGCTGCTATATATCGTCCGACTAAACCCGACTGCTATTGCGATTAAGTTGGTTATCATGATAGTAATAGGAGGAATCATCAACGACGACCATTTTAGGATATAGAGATCAGCAAACTCATCGTCGTTGTCATCCCCAGCAGATTTTGATGTTAAAGTGAAGGAGATTTCGATACCAGCAATCACCTTGAGTAGTCCCTGAAGCACGGCAGCAAGATGCGCACTTGTACCTCCAATGATCTCAGAATTGCTCGTTACGCCACCATTCTTCCAAAGCAATGCCAGACCACTTGATCTCAAGCACGGCCAGCATACAAAGCGTCAAAGTGATGATGAGGAGGTATGTCAGGAAGGAGACGTTTAGAGTCTGGACAATGAACTGACCAGAGAAGAGCGAAAGTGCAGGAAGGAAGCAATATACTATGAGAAACACAGAGGTGAATGGATAGATACCGACATTGAGGTAAGCAACTCTCTGAAGAAACTTCATCTTAGGACTGGCTAGAATGGCGTTATTACGGGAAAAGAAGATCTCTACTGAACCGGTTGCCCATCGAAGGACTTGGTGAAGCCTGTCAGTTAAATTGATTGGTGCAGTTCCACGGAAAGCGTCTCTTTTGGTCACACAATATATGGATTTCCAACCACGGTTATGCATCCTATAACCTGTTACCACGTCTTCTGTAACAGAACCATAAATCCATCCAACGCGATTCCCCCATTCAGTTTTATCTTCATACCAGCATGAGATGACACTAATTGCCTCAGCAACAGTAGATGCATCAAGGAGTTGCCGGGGAATGGTTAGTGCACCGGGTTGTCGTCCATTCTTTACGGCAGGGTGATCAGCAAGTGGTCTTCCTTGAAATTCTGCCACTGGAATAGAATCAATGAGGAAATTGGAGTTTCCAAACCTTTTGGAGAAGAGGGAAGGATTCATTAGATCATCATCAGAATCTCCCATTCGAAGTGCACGGTGTTCATCCGGTGCCGAAGAGACAGAATAACTTTTCTTAGGCCGGGAAAAACAACAGCTACAACAACCAGAATGGTACTCCTTCGACCTTGGTGGATCAAAACCGTAAAGTGCAATCCTGCGGAATAGGCATCCAGTCCCAACATAAACTGGACCCTGAAGACCATCCAGTGCACGCATGTTGACATCAAAGAAAACCGTGTTGTGATTTGCGTAGCGATCAGATGGATCTATTCCCTCAAACCTCTGAGGGAATTGGACATAACAAATACGGTCCCCACCACGGTCCATCATGAAACACATGCCTTCTCTTATTGCCTGAGAGTTGTAGATGTAGTGATCACAATCAAGGTTAAGAATAAATGGTCCATTGGACATGATGGCTGAGGCTCGAACCAGTGCATTCATGGCACCGGCTTTCTTATTGTGATCATATCCTGGGCGCTTTTCACGAGAAAGATCGGAAGAGCGTCGTGTAAGCCGAATGTCAACTTCGGTAAAATCAAGTGGACTATTGTCGTCAACAGCTCCGTATAGAGGTTCATCACTTGGAGGTTTCAACATTACCTGCAGATTACAATGCCAAAACTGTCAGCTGATACTCAACAAGGAATTACATGGTAAATTGCATAAAGTTTGCATTCTTTTTGTGAAAGCCAACTACGAATTCCAAATCTTCTTAATTACCTGCATGATTCCTGCATGATCACCCTTAGAATGCTCGTGAGTCGGAACTGTCCAAGTGCCTGGCCAGTGGGTCCCATCTGCCATCCATGTAGCTTTGGAAACCTTAACAGGTTCCATTGGTTCATCCCCAGCAGTTTGTCTCTGAAGCTTCATGGCCTTGATTTCTTCTCGAGCATTATAGGCATCAGAACGGCGACGAATTGAATCAGGTAGGCCATTGATCCGAACCTTAAATTCGTCATATTCACGCTTCACCCTCCTCCGATCCTTGACAAAATCTGGTCGCACCTTGTTCTTAAAGGGATCTTTTTTCAGGCTGAAATAAGATTCCGGATTTCTTGGTTCAATATCGTGTTTCCGGCAGAAAGGTATCCACAAGTTAGCAAAACTTGCGGCTTCAGCCATGGCTTCAAATGTTAAGAGAGCGCCTCCATCGTCAGATACATAGCAAGAGAGCTTCTCAACCGGGTAATCAGCAGCAAGAATAGACAGAATAGTATTAGCAGTAACAAGTGGAGGTTCTTTTTCTGGATCAGCTGTAGAAACAAAAACATCTATCCCGGGAAGATCAGATTTCCCAGTCGGATTGTCGGGACTTGGCGTTTCAAATTTTTCTTTCAACACATTAAGATCAGTAGCACGATTCACGGGGCATAACTTTGGAAGCTGGTCAAGTAGCCAAGAGAAAGCAAACCAAATCTCACAGATAACTGACATCATCCACAGCCATCTTGCATCTTCATTTGGGTTACTAATCCTCCATGCAAGAAAAAGTCCAAGTACAACCATACGAACAAGAATTAAGAGTCTGCAAGATACAAATATACATAATATTAGTCAGCCTCTTATAAGTTCAAAACACAGTAAGTTCAAAACACAGATATTGGCTTGACATTATATATTTCGCCAGACTAATGTTAACAAGTTCAGAAAATCATGAGCTTAATCATCTGACTTACAGGTCGAGTTTTAGACAATCTGAGCCTACAGCTATCTTATTGAGCATCAAACACATCAAACTAGAACCAGTAATTGCTAGACCATGCAACCAAACAATAACTTGCATAAATGAAATGCACAGAGCTATTTCTGCAGTGTTTGTGTGGAAAGAAGGGTACATTAAAAACATACACTAGAGCAGAACTGGCAACAGATTTGATCCAGGAGAGTGTAAATATAGATTAGCATGCAGGCGTAAAACAAAAAAGTTTGGCATCGGCTCTTTGATAATATAAAATTTGGATCATGAAGCCTAATTGGCCATATAATCCATGGCATACTGTCAAATTTTGAAATGAATCTCAATTAAGTTGTATGGCAAAAGATTTGATTCAGCAGAGCATCAGTGTATATAATTATACCACGTGAGACAAAAGAGGCTCTAGCATAAAGCAAAATAGCATTACCTATACGGGCTGAGTACTGCAGCTGGAATCTTCAATTTGCGGGTGAGTGGCCTCCAAGGCTTGTTGAGACGTTCCGGAGGCTCACCAGTTTCATCATTTTTGTCTTCTCCCAATCCTTCATCCTTTGGCCATATAGCATTGCCATACCCATAAGTCCCCTTGGTCTCAAACAGCCATCGGTTATGATCAAAATCAGCTCCTGTTTGGCTCCTTATTAGTGCTGACCTGTTCATTGATTTCATCAGTGACAACCTCCTCTCCATTTTCGACATCCCAACATTCGATGGAAGAGGTAAAGGCTGACCAGGCTCTGCTGACTCGGCAGCTAATTCTGTATTCTTATAAGGCTCTTGACAACCTGGGCAGATGCCGTCACCAGTTTTGACAGCATCGATGAAACAATCCCTACATATCTTGAAATCACATTCACAAGGTAGAATATCTTCACCCCTTTCATCACTCATGACCTTTCCATCACAACCAGGGACTGCGCACGATGAACCTTTTGCTCCCGCCATTTGAGGATGGTTAGTCTCAGACTCAATCACCTTATCCATCAAGTGAGCACGAGTAACGCTGTTATAGCCACCAGTAAACAGAGAATTAGATACATACTGCTCTTCCACCCTCTCCGACATTGGTGGTTCCACCCTCACCGAAGGATCCATAGGCTGGTTATCTGGTGTTGGTGGTATTTGCACTGTGTAGTTTGAAAATTCGATGCCACTTATGTCACTATCAAGACTCTCCCTTGACAAATTGACATATCGACCTGATGGTGTCCTCCTAGCAAAGGTCACAGTTGGAGAAGCCAGAGCTCTTTGGGGTTGTGCGTCAGAAGTTTTGAAGAATCTTGAAGCCATTCTACAACAATTTGCTAAAAGATAATAGTCTTCCACCAGAACCTGATATATTCAAGAAGAGCATGAAAATCAAAACAGAGAAGCCTCTAAAAATAGAACTTCATTAAGTGTTTGGAGTAAAATTAAATCTATAAATAGCAAGTTCTCTCTCTCTTCTCCAGGATTCCTACTGCATTTCAGAATCTTTATTAAGTCTCTTCCTTAGTTTCAAAGATAGCTTTATTTAATCTAAACCAGCTAATAAATCAAAGAAAAGAATCATAGATCATTGTGTAGATCAGAAAACTTCTACTTTTGGAGCTTTGGTACAGATATTTTGCCTGGAAAGGCCCCAAAAAAATCCAATCTTTTTCTCACAGAGAGTAAGGAAGTAGCAGAATACAAGGTACCTATAAACTGAAGAATGGGGAAATAGTGATGAATATTAAGCCTATCACATAACATTTCCCCTGAAAAAACCTCAACCTGCCCAGAACATCAACAGATGCCAAAACCCATCCAGTTATCGGGAGCAAATATACCTTTAGAGACTTCTTCAAATCAGAAAATGCTTATTCAAAAACGTGCAGGCAATAACCTATTGCATATGAGTGTATGACAAAAGATTTAGAGAGAGAGAGAGAGAGAGCTCCTCGTCTCCTCCACTACCACACTTATGTTTCTTAAAAAAGGAGGAGGGCAATCGATAAATACAAAAAAAAAAAAAAAAGGGCCTCCCAGTCCCCAAGACATGTATGAAAAATTCAAAAACAAATAGTAATATAATAAAAGATTGATGTAACTTACGTGTAATTCTACAGATACATGGTACGCAAATACGACAGATTACAACTGTTAATACCAAAGTCCTGATCGCCCACAAAAATTGTCTGAACATGACTAAGTCCTCACTTTTCTACCCATTCAACCATTTGCTTTCATGATGCCAATTGCTTAACGTTATTAAATCCTTATCTGATCTTATTTATTTGAGGAATTTATAATAATGAGAGAGATAAAATGTGTATTAAAAATATAAAAAGTGTGAAATGTGTAATTGTAATTAAACAGTTGTCAAATCAAATATTAAATCAATAATAAGTAAATTTATAAATTGAAAAAATAAAGAGATCAAACAAGCTCTAATCAAACTCTTACATATATATATATATATATATGCGTGTGTGTGTGTGTGTGTTGAACAGCCGACGTAAGCCCACAAGCTAATAATTACCTATCTTTCTTTTGTAATAACTACCAATGTAAAACAGTAAAAGCAAGAGAAAGGTGGTACAAAGAGAGATATGAGAGTATCACTTGCGAATATACATTGTTTAGATTAGAACAGATTCGCATTCATCTAGGAACTACGATGAGTGCAGCCTTTGGGGAAAAAGAGAGAAAAGAGGAATCTTTGGATAAATTAACAAAGAGACTGACTGATGATTCGCTGCTGCAGGTATCTTGGATACACTGCAAGGATGAAACTTTGATTTTTGGGTGTGGAAAGAAAAAGAAAGGAAGACAGGAAGACTAACGTGGGGTTGGCGAGACCGCTGCGGCATTGGCACGCTTAGTACGCGGTGAATAAAATACAACGTTTTGGCGCCTCTTTTTCTTTTTCCTATTATTATTGTTGTATTGTCGTCGCCACGACCACGACTTTCTTAATATAATATATATATATGGACCAATAAGCATTAAACTTTTTTCACTTTTTATCAAGAAGTGTTTTATGTTTGTGTGTTATCTCTGTGCCGTGTGTGTGCGTTGTGTTCCTTTAAAAAAAAAAAAGGGTAGTGTTTTTAATTGTTCACCTATGTCTCTCTTAAATTTGAAGCTTGGCTTTTTTAATATTATTCACTATTTTTTTTTTTTTTAACTTTTACAATTCAACCTTCATTTAACACGCTTTTATCACATTTTACTCTTAACCCTGAAATGGAAACTTGTCAAGTTTGTTGTATTAAGAATGAATGATAATTTTGTTGAGCTTTCATCGCATTTTACCCTAACAAAAAATTGTTAATAGACGTTCTTCTGTAAAATCATTCTTCGAAAAAGATGCAGTAAAGAAATGCTTAATACTTAAATCCAAAAAGTTGTGAAAATAACAACCCAAATTAACAAAAATGGGAAATTAACATTACGATATTTTTCAAACCTTTCATTTCTATAAAAAGAACAATTATCTTTTGCTTTTATATCTTTCTAGGATTAAAAAGATATATCGTGACCGCATTGACATCGTTATTAACAATACGATTATGTGGCTACAATTATAAAACAATAAATCCTAACGAATTAGTCTTGATTAAAGGGCAATTAATACTCTTTCTAGGATTAGAAAGATTAAAAACACTTAATTATTCTTAGTGACGGCATTCATGTCACTGTATACCACATTGTTACATGCAATCACATCACCAGTTGTCATAGATGCAATCTTCGCATTACAGAGATCACAACAATTGCAGTCACCATAATGAGAAATGTTATTTATACATGCCTATAATATTTATACACACCCCCTCTGTAAAATAAATATCACATGCACCTTTTTGGAAAGACAACTTTAGGATTGTGCGTAAATTGAAAGATGTATGTACAAATTTGCTCCAATAGATAACAAACATTTACAGAACTAGACAAGCAGAAATTCTAACGGCTGACATCTGAAACCGCGGAAAACGAACGCGTCCCTTTTCATTTCAAGCAAGTTTTATTTGATTGACTGACGGCACGCCACCAGATGCCAGTCACTTTCCAGCCCATTTCTTCACTTAACTTTCGGAAATCTCATGCCGCACGCATAACATTCCTCGATTAGAGGTTCCCAACTGGCTTACCAGTTCAAACGTAGGGGAAGTCACAACAGAAGTTAGTCATGAAATTTAGAAACAAAGTTTATATATAAAACAATAAAATAAATTAGAAAATAGATGATCTGAAAATGCCTGAGTACAAAAGGCTACACATCACTCATATCAACTCCTCAAAGGCCACAAGTTAGGCACCTAATGGCCTTTGAGGAG
>CAVNYN010213258.1:0-29757 GCA_963692815.1 Nyctanthes arbor-tristis
GTGTGCTCTTCCGATCTCTATTCTTTTAAGTTAAAACTTATCATTTGATTGTATCATATATTAATGATTAAAACTGTCACATAGTAAAATTTGTTTCTCATATTTTTGCTTAATTAATTTTTAATCCAATACTGACTGAGTGACAAATGAAATAAGTTATTAGATCGGAAGAGCGTCGCAAGTGAAGTAAGTTTTAAAGTATAGAGGCATTAGATACAACTTTTTGAAAAGTTTAATGCCAAATCTTTTTTAAATTATAGTGACTAGTGAGGTAATTTTTTTAAAGTTTAATAGCGTTTTAGATAATTAACTCGTTATTATAATGCATGTTATGAGCTTGTTCTTTGAGTTTTATGATTTTGAAGGTTAAATTTATAAGAAAATGTGTAGTGAGTATGTAAAAAAAAGATTATTGAAAAGTATACTCTTTTTATGAAAAATGTACAGTTGATATTAATTTGACAAATTTGTTGATTTATGTAAAGTTGCCTGGAACAAGCTATATATATTTGTAGAAGTTGTGTATATATATATATTTTTTTTTTTTTTTTTTTTTTGGTACCGCTAGCATTTTCCAAAGTAGTAAAAGGGTAAATTTCAAACATGGATCACAAGTTTTACGTTCTATATCAGTTGAGTCCCTATTTTTTCAACGTCGGAAGTCCTTTAACTTTATATAAATTACAGGATATGTTGCTATTAATGGTTTTCATCAAAAAATCCTAATAAAGTTACCATTATATCATTGTCTCTTTTGGAAAATTTAAAATAATAGGAAAAAAAAAAAAAACCCCTCTCCACCTTACCCACACCCCCGTGGCCCTCCACCACACCCCAACCATTGTGCTGCAAATGGCAGAATTTTAGCCCCCAGAATTCCTCCTGTACTTATGACAGAAAGAGTAGGGAAGAATCCGTCTTGGCATTTTTAATAGGAAAACAAAAAAAAGTCGAAATTTCCATAAGAAGGGGAATTCTCCTTCCTTCCTCGCGGCAAAGAAAGGGGCAATTAATCAGTGGAATTCTCTCGTTTTCAGCGACTTGGGTGTGATGGGGGTGGATTCTGTTTTTATTTTCTTATTATTTTTTAATTTTTTTAATTTATCATTGTTTTGTTTAAAGAAGTAAGGGTATAATTATAATTTTAGTATGACTCAATGGATTTGTTGGATGGAAACCATAGAACTTGCTGTGTGGATTTATGAGGGTTGGAGACATGGCGCTCGAGCAAATTAAAAAAAAAAAAAAAAGGAAGAAGAAGGAGAAGGATATGGACTCAACTAATACAAATGTAAAGATTGAGGACCATATGTGAATTTTGAAACATACTCAAAAGAAAGGTTTTTGTCAGGTATACTGCTGGTGAGCTTTAGTCAAAACTTGGTGGAAAAATTATATTTACAGAGCTCACAAGTTTTGATGGAAAAATTATATTTACAGAGCTCGCACTTTTGCGAGCTGAGCCAACTCGCGAGCTCGTACTTTTGACGAGGTGCTTGCTCGCGCTTAGGCTCACCACTAGCCGACTCGACGAGCTTTTGCCTCGCGAGTCATTTTGTCATCAATGTTGTCCGGGGCTTATTTGAATCCAAGTTCAACAAGCTTATGCTTGGGGTTGAAATATCTTGCGGGCCCAATTTCATGAATTTTTATTATAAGAGTCTCTCTCCAAAAAACCTTTAAGAAGTTTTGTTATAAAACCTTTGAGCTCGTGTAACATGTATGAACTACATGTGACGTGTATGTACGTGTGTTTATACACACCACCTGAGTGGGAGATTCTGTTACAAAATCTCCTGAAGATTTTTGAAAAATTCCCCTATAATTATAATATTGAAATGAATTTATGAAATGTAATTATTATTGTTATTATTACTTAATAATTCAACTTATTTTCAAGTTTTATTTTTGGGCAAATATTTAATATCTAAAAATAGTCTTTTTTTTAAATGACTCCAAAATGTTCTGTCTTTTGGCGTCACAAGTCCTTTAGGTAAATATCGTCCAAATTGATTACTATCTCTTAAATTTAGTGATCAAACTATTAAAGATTATTTAATTTTTTAGTCCATTATTAAAAGAAAAAAGAAAAAAATGGGTCAATGTAAAGGTACCCTTTTTTAGACTATGCTTGAGGCCCCGTTGGCCATAGATCCCATTGTTGTGACAATCATTTTGGTGCAATAAGCCAATGTTAAAAAAAGGAGTCTGGAAAAAGTTTTCCCCCAATTGTCAGGCACCATAAGATTACTGATGATGTCATTTTTTAAATTTTTTGAGTTCTTTTTAATTTTATTTTTATTATTTCTACATCTTTTAATTTTTTCCCCTCATTCTAGTGTAATCCGTGCAATCTCTCTCTCCTTCCTCCCTCTCTCTAATCTCCAGTTGTTTTGCTTCCTTTATACAAGCTTCTTTATTTGATCTGATATCTTCCAATCAAATTTTTCCATCCATATTTTGTAATTCTTTCCATTATTATTTTCCCAATTATTCTTGGGTTATTGGGATAAAATCGGTGCCTGCCTGTCGTAATCCTCTATTTCTTATTTATTTCCATTCTAGTGTCGATTATCCTTTTTTTTTTTTTTTAATTAGCTTGATTCCTAATATCTTAATCTTTTCTAATTCGAATCAATCATTCCTTTTAATCCTGAGCCAATTCATTGTCTCATTTTATTCGCTTCCATGATTATCAATATTTCATGGGATTCAACCAACGTGGAAGTTCTTTCCTATTATTTTTTAGTTTTGCTTTGATTCTAATATTCTTATATATTTCTCCTCCCCCACTCCCCAGACGACATAAGAGAGATTGTCTAAAAGAACTTTGTTAAGATGCGTCCTTCATCTGCAAACTCGATCAGATTAATTGATTTTATCATTGAAGATTTGGAGGATAGCGAATAAATATGTTTGATGCAAAAGGCATATTCTCCTGCCATGGTCTGGCGGGGATCACATGGCATGGCGCTTGGAGTCACGTTGTTATCTAGGTATGAATTTAAAAAAAAATAAATAAACACTATATTTGACAACAATTAAAAATGCCTTCAATTTATCAATCAATTTAAATTTTAAATTTTGAACACATGATAACACCATATTTAACCACATACTTGATGTGATGTGAACTCTCACATAATTTTAATCATTACCTCTACACGATACAATTAAATCTCAACACATATACAAAATTTGAATTTTAAATCTATTTTTAAACCCACATTTTTTTTAAATCCTTACCAAATGAAATAAGAGCTTGTTTGATTCTTATTATTTACCTAAATTATAGTTTTGTATACTTTTAATTTGATATTTGATTTGATAACTATTTAATTTTTTTATAAAAAAATAACTATTTAATTTCAATTACATATTTTATATTTTTTATATTTTTAATACATATTTTACATCTCCCCCTCCCCTCGTTTTAATGAAAATCAAATGAGCTTTTAAGGTCAACGAGTTTATCTCGACGGGAGCCCCCTAAAGTCCCGACCAACCCCACCCCCAACCCCAACCCGGTATCCTGAATTCAGATCGTCTTGAAGCAGAAGCTCCTAAACTCGTCTTGAAGCAGAAACCCCACCGACCCCAAACCGCCAAACGCCAAAATTGCCGGCGAAGTACCCATGGTCTAAACCAAATCGACTGAGAAAACAGTCGCCGTGCACCACGGTGTATGAGATGCCGGAGTCGCACCACATCGTCGCCAACGAATCGAAGTGAAATCACCGTCGAACGAGTCACCGAACATGCCGGAGTCGTACCCAGGAGTTCGTTTCCCGGCATGAACCTACGGCTAAAGGTTGGGCGAACCAGAGCTGAGGAGAAGATGAAGTGTTCTAATTAAAAAGTTTCTAACTACCCTATGAGACAGAAATTGGGTTCTTATAGTGGAAGTGGACATTTTATGGGATAATGTTATCTACATGACAGTGACTTTCATGATAATAATTCGTGATTCCTTAATAAAATACAAAGAACAGAGTTTGAGAGTAAAATAACATCTTAAATGCCAATCAAAGACATAATCATAGAACCCATTTTTTTCTACCCAGAACGGTGGGTCGAGAACTTTTATGAGGGATTGTGCTTTGAGGTAGGGAAATACACTGTCAGACGGTCGTCTTACTTACCGTACCAGAACTTGGGACAAACGGAGGTGAGAGAGAGAGAGAGAGATTTGCCAGAACGTGGAAAGAAAGCCAGAGTATGGTAGGAGAAGATTTTCGTGCTACAGGAGGCGACTTCCATGTACTCTATGGAATGAATTTGTAGAAATGCTTACCACTGTTTTGGAAACTTTAACCAACAAACCTGTTGTGATCTTGTAGATGTATTGTTCAAAGATGTTTCGTAGTAACTTAATAACAATCAATTTTTTTTACGTGCTACATGTAAATTGTTTTTATGCGTTTACTTCATGTTATCTTATAAACTACTCATTTGCAAGTGACGTTGGTTTGTTAAATGCATACCCCGTTATCAAGGTTCTTTTGAATTGGAATATACATGAATTGCGATCATGGTCATTGGTATTATTTCTTTAACAAACAAAGGGGCCATAAAAGTGTCATAATGTTGTCTATTTCCTTTGGACTTTAACCTACTTATAGCACAATTAATGTGGGTGGAAAGAACCGAAATTTAGGTCCCGCTCATCAAACTCAAATAATGTAGCAAAATTAGATTGTAAAATCCTATTTTGGGGGGTGGGGGGGTGAAAAAAGCTAAATGAGGAGCTAATGGAAGAAGCTAAATAAGTGCCGTAGAAAAAGCTAAATGAGGGGGTAATGGAAAAAGCTAAATTAGTTTGAGCTTGTCCCACGACCTATTTAATCCAATTAAATTACGCCACGTATCTAATTCATCTTTTTCCCTCCAATTTTTCTCATATACCTTTAGAAATAACTATCCCTCCGATTTTTTTGCCTTAGCCTTTTTCCCCCTACAAGAGTCTTGCTCTTGGTTCCAACGGCTCTCACTTTTCTTCACCAATTGAAGCATTAACATAAAAACTCCTCATGCTTTTTCCCCCTTTTTTGAGTAAGTTTTATTTAGAAGAGCATAATCGTGATACACTTAGATGAACTTTCTTTACTGTTTCTATTTAGATTTACTTAGAGAATGTTAAAATTTTTAATTTTGCTGCAACTTTTTCCACTAAAGTACTTGGGTCGACGTAAGATAAGAATTGCAAATAGCTGCTGCTAGCTAATGAATATCCGTTCTCTTTGCCAACATAGTTTCTTACTTGCGCAATTCAAAAGCTATGAATTAACCAATTGGTTGAAATGAATTAGTACAGGCATGCATAAAAACTATTTTTTCATATATTGGTAAAATTGCAAAGCCTAATGATGAGTTCTCTTTTGTAGCGAGCACATTTTATGATAGGAAATTGATAAGATGGCTATTATTACACACCCGTGGTAATGTATACAACGTTTCCAGTATTGAATCTTTCTCATATAATATCACTTTTTTGTTTGATGATGAGATTAATTTGTTATGCATACGCAATTTTATGTTTTCGTGTGCTTTATACTTTGGATCATATGTCATCCTTTATTACAAGTTAATTTTATACTTATTTAATAATGTTTTTGTGTGCTTTATACTTTGGAACACATGTCATCCTTTATTACAAGTTAATTTTATACTTATTTAATAATTGGAATTATAACGATTAATCAATAGGTGTTCCTTAAGCACACGAGTATTTTGTGTTCTGTTACATAGGTAAAATTTGCAGTCTCAACATCTATGCGCATTTACCATTGACAAGAAAATTATATGGATCTAATAGTTTACCATTCAATATTATTAATGTCACGCTCTTTCCGACTTGAGCCAAAAAAGATCAAGCCCAGCTGGATTCGTCCTATAAAGGTTAAGCCTTGACCAGAGCTTTAGGGCGGGCTTCTCTAGCTTGTTAACTTTCATTTGCGATATTTTCAAAGGAAAAAATTTAATAAAAAAGGCTGTTTTTCTTTCATGAGCCTTGTTGGGCTCATGATTGTAGGTCTGCTCGGCCAGGCAATATGTAGGGATGACAATGGATTAGATCGAGGTGAATTTGCACCAATCCATTCTGCCCTACGAAAAGTCTACAAAACCATGATCTATTCTATGATCCACGACTTGCTGATCGGAGTGGATCACATAGATCGGAGCATATCAAGATTTTGATCTTCCAAACGATCCATGAAACTTTTTTTTTTTACATTATACATTATATCACTCTAATCTCCTAACTTAATTTTTGCATCATACATTACATTGCAATATATATAGTAACAACAAAATGAAGTTAGATCAATATCAAATATCAACTATCAATCAAGTTACATCATGGTTTAATAGTGGTTGTTGACTGTTATTCATGGCGACTTCTGGAAGCTTAAAAGTTAAACACTTTTTTTTTTAAGTGGATCAAATCGGATTGGATCGACCCTCATCTGATCCAATCCAATCCGCGATCCTTTGGGGTATCATAAATTCTACCACTATCTACTCTATCGATCTACGGATCAGAAATTTTTTCTCAAACGAATTGGGTATCCATCGAGTTTGGCGTGGATTAAATTTTTCTACCATCCCTAGTAATATAAGCTCCCTAGGCTGGCGTAGCTTGGGCCTTACCCTAAATCTAGGGCTTAGCTCAGGTTTCTTGCGGCCCAAGCCAACTGACTTGTCAAAAATTCGAGTAAATCCTATTGAAATTTCATTTATACCTTCGCTTCTTTGAATAAAAAATTTTCATTTATACCTTAGCTCAGGTTTCTTGCGGCCCAAGCCAACTAACACATAACAAGATTCTATTTTTCAATATATCGCAATACTTTTAAATCAACTATGATCATATATGTCACTTGTTTATTTTGTCTAACTCTTTATCTTTGCTTTTGTTGGAATAGAATTATTCTAAAAGACAACGAAAATTAAAAAGGAAAAAGAGCCACCCATCCACGTCACCAAACACAACTTAAGGTGTGGCTTGGTGCCGTGGTTTTGGGTGAGGGGGATTTTTTTTATTTTTAATATTTTATTTGTAATTTTATTATTCAAAGAATGAAGGGTATAAATGTAATTTTGATAGGACTAAACATATTTTTTTATATAAAATCTGTCCATAGCTAATTAATGAAATGTTGGGGATTTACGGTGATGGGAAAAAACGAGGACGTAACTGATACAAAATATAAAAGTTGGGATTATATGTGAAATTTACCCAAATAAATTTTTAATGTATTTGGTATGGTTTCAATTTCACTACTACAACATTTATATTCTTTTTACTTACCATACAAGAATACACCAATGTTATGCGAGACCATTTTTTTTTTTAAAAAAAATAAATTTGATTAGTCATTTCTATAAGAATCAGTAAAATTTTAAAGTTTATTGACACAGAAAAAGAAAATAGATTTTTAGTTAACTTATATATTTTTTTAATTACATTACATTATTACATAGCATATTAATTGAATCCAACATAAATATTAAAATTAGAAAATTTTTAGTTAACTTCTTATATTTTATATATTGCTTAGTATGAAACAAACATTTGATGTTAAATACTCTAACTACAAGCAACATAAACTACTTGTACTAAATTGTCCAACGACAAGAGTTGGCTAGCTAGTTTGGCCTTTGTATAACTAAATTGTCCAATTGACATTTCTAGTTTCTAGTATTATAGTGTCAAGTTAACTCCATTCACTTCTTTTTATTTTGATAAATTTAAGTTAATTGACAGGTCTTCTATATTAAGACAAGAGACTCTCAACTCTCGAGCAATTTGCCATTTCACACTGTCAATCCATTTCATACGATGATGCAAAACCATTTTATTTATTTATATTTTTTAATAAAGATGCGAAATATCATATTTTGCATTAACACTTAAAGTGAAATTTCTCATATATTGGAAGAAACTAGAAATGTCCCAATTTCTAGAAACTAGAAATTGTTGATCCCAATTGGGACATGCCTTTGTATTTGACAAGAGTTATCATTGTTGATCCTAAGAGAAGAAGATTGGAAGGTGAAATTGGGACGGCTTCTATTGATGGATTTTCTTGTGAACCAATTTGTAACGATGATTTTGTTTCGAAAAACGGACCAGCGGTGGGACCTACTACACAGGCCCACCGAAACTCAGGAGTGTGTTGAGTTGGAACTGCCGTGGCCTTGGCAATCCACGGGCAGTTCAAGTCCTTGTCGACTTAGTTCACGATAATAAGCCAGATTTTGGTTTTTTGATTGAAACTTTAACTCGTAATCATCGTTTGGAGCAAACAAAAATATTATTGGGTTATGAAGGTCTTGTTACTGTTGATTGTATGGGGCATAGTGGGGGATTGGCACTTATGTGGAAATCTAAACACATGGCAACACTATTGAGTCATTCGAGATATCATATCGATGTAGAAGTTACTCTTGCCTCTCAACCAAAATGGCGCTTTACCGGGTATTATGGTGTTCCTAACCGGAATCGCAGGCATGAAAGTTGGAGTCTTCTACGAACTCTATTAGTAGCTTCTCATCTTCTTTGGGTGTGTATGGGGGGATTTTAACAATATCCTTGCTCATAATGAGAAGTATGGGCGGCTTAATCACTCTAACCGGCTTATTAATGGATTCCGCGAAGCTTTATATGATAGTGACTTGTATGATTTGGGTGTGCTAGGCAGTTGGTTTACTTGGTTCAGGGGAAGAAGGACCACCAATTGGGTGGAGCAACGGTTGGACAGAGCTGTTGCAACCCCTTCTTGGTCTTCTTTGTTTGGGGAAGCACGGGTTTGTAATTTGGGAATTTTCACTTCAGACCATTCTCCACTTTTTCTGCAGTCACAGCCTCGGTTCTTTGGCACTTGGAAGAAAAGATTTCAGTTTGAGAATATTTGGGTTAGTGAAGCCGAATGTAAGGAGATCATCAATACTAGTTAGGAGAGAAATTAGCACCATGACTTGCATAGACGGCTCACCGCTTGTGGGGCAGATCTTTTACAATGGAGCTCTAAACTGAATATGGCTTTCTGTAGGAAGCTTAGGCAATGTAAAGATCTTATGGCTGCCGTTCAGAACAGAAGAGATGTGGCTTCGTTGAGTAAGTTTGAGCGGGCACGTCAGGAGTATTATGAGACATTACGTAAGCAGGAGATCTTTTGGAAACAACCGGCTAAACAGTTTTGGCTTCGGGAGAGGGATGTGAATTCGAGGTTTTTCCATACAGCTGCTTCTGCGAGGAGGAAGGTTAATCACTTCACTCAGTTAAAGGATGCTCAGGGCAACTGGCTTTCTTTTGATGTTGAGCTTCATGATCATATGCTAAATTATTTTCAAGGCATTTTCTCCACAAGTCGGAATGCGTCCACGCCGAATGTCATTACCCAGCACATTAAGGGACGAGTTACAAAGGCGCAGAATCAGCAGCTGCTTGCCCCTTTTACAGAGGCGGAGGTGCGAACTGCTCTTTTTCAGATGCATTCGGACAAATCGCCTGGTCTTGATGGTATGAATCCTAAATTTTTCCAACATTACTGGAGTATCATTGGTCATGATGTTACTTCTACATGTCTGAATGATTCGATTAATTGTAGCATTCCTGCTGAGTTGAATGTTACGGTTATTTCTCTTATTCCCAAAATAGAATCTGGAAACTATGAGTGATCTTCGCCCTATTTCTTTGTGTACGGTAGTGTATAAAATTATTGTCAAAGTACTTGCTAACCGTTTTAAGAGTATTTTGCCTTTGATTGTTTCGGAAACTCAATGTGCTTTCGTCCCTGCGCGGCTCATCACTGACAATATCTTGATTGCTTTTAAGACTATGCACTACTTAAAGCGTAAAACTCAAGGGAAGGAGGGGTATGCGGCATTAAAGATTGATATTAGTAAAGCCTATGATAGGTTGGAGTGGGGCTTTTTGGAGAAAGTCATGACCCGTATGGGTTTCTCACGTTGGTGGATTAATCTTTTGCATATGTGTGTTTCCTCTGTTAGATATTATGTGTTGCATAATGGTTTTGAAGTAGGGCCCATCACACCTGAGCTTGGGGGGGGAGGGAGGTAGGGTTGACCTCTGTCACCATATCTCTTCATTTTTTGTGTTGAGGGACTTTCTAATTTCTTAAGGCGAAAGGTGGAGGCTGGGTTGCTTCATGGGTGTATGGTTGCTAGGGGTGTGCCTTCTATTTCTCACTTGTTCTTTGCTAATGATAGCCTGTTTTTCTTCAGAGCTAATATGCAAGAAGTGAGGACTATCAGGGAAGCTTTGCATACATATGAGGTTGAATCTGTCCAGTCAATAAATTTCCAAAAGTCTTTGTTATCATTTAGCTCTAATGTCCCTAGTGATCCTCGGGATGGTATCTGTACTACTCTATGTGTGGGTGCTGCAGGGGGTCATGAGTTCTATCTTGGGTTGCCTTCCTTGTTGGGTAGGAAGAAGAAAGAGATTCTATCTTTCATTAAAGATAGAGTTTGGCAACGATTGAATGGCTGGAAGGAGAAATCCTAATCACAGTTTGGAAAAGAAATATTGTTAAAATCAGTGGCTCAGACACTTCCCAACTATGCTATGAGTGTGTTTTTGCTTCCAATTGACCTCTGTGGCGAAATTAAACGAGCCATGAATGCTTTTTGGTAGAAAGGCAACAAGGGGACATTAAGGGCTATCTCATGGATGAGGTAGGAAAGGCTTTGTTATCCAAAAAACTCTGGCGGATTGGGTTTCAAACAGCTTCATGAGATGAATTTGGCCCTTCTTGGAAAGCAAGGCTGGAAGTTTCTTGTGGATCCTCATTCTCTTGTGACCAAGGTCTTTAAAGCTCGCTATTTTCCTTCTATGAGCTTCCTTGAGGCTAAGGTTAGCTATAATCCAAGTTTTGTGTGGCGCAGTATCATGGCCAGCCAATTTCTTCCAAGGAAAGGTGTCCATTTTCAGATTGGTAATGGGGCTACTGCAAGGTCTGGATGGACCCGTGGCTACATACTGGGGATGATGAATATGTTGCTTCTGATGATCCTAGATGGCGAAAATATTACTGTAATCCAGCTCATGTTACCTGGACGTCGTAGGTGGGAAATGGCGATTATCCAAGATCTATTCCATGATACATATCGGAGCTGTATTTTGCAGGTGCCACTCAGATTGAATGAGGCTCTGACAAATTGTATTGGACACCTGAGGCCAGGGGAGTGTATTCAATCAAACGTACATATCAATTGGCTCATAGTATGAGTGACGGTGATCATTTTCCACCGACCAGCCGTCTTTGGAGCTTGATCTGGGATCTTAAGGTGCCTCTGAACGTGAAGAATTTTCTTTGGCGAGCGGCTGCTGAAGTACTCCCAATTTGCGGCAGAGAAGAATGAATATTGACGGTCAGTGTCCAGTTTGCCTTGCGGGATTTGAAACAACCTTGCATTGTCTAGTGGATTGCTCATTTGCTAGACGAGTATGGGCAGCATCTTCAGTGTTTTTCCAGCACCATAATGTGCAAAATTTTAAAGATTGGTTGCTGGTTTCTTTTGGTAATTGTGATATAGATACGAGGGAAAGGATGGCAATGCTTTGTTGTGCACTCTGGCATAATAGAAATGAGGTAGTGTGGCAAAGGCGATCTCTGCTGCCTCCTCGTGTGATTTCCTTGGCTAACATTTTGTATAACCAATGGAAGGAGGCTGTATAACCAATGGAAGGAGGCTCGAATTCCCCATCCTCAGAGCATGCCTGATACTGCCCCGTCATCTCAACGCTGGCAACGGCCAGCTGCTGGAGCTATCAAGGTTAATGTGGATGCTGCTACTTTTGCCAGCCAGAATAGAGTAGGGGTCGGTTTGATTATGGGAGATGAGACAGGTTCCTTCTTGGGCGCCAAGACTATTCGGTTGGACGGTTTATATGAAGCGAAGGTGGCCGAATTGATGGGAGTTCGCGAAGCCTTATCTTGGATTAAAGAGATGCAGTTAACACGGGTTACAACCGAGATCGATGCACTGGTTGTGTATGAAGCCATTTGTTCCTCTTATGTTGATTTATCCCCTTTTGGCTTAGTTCTTGATGATTCTAAACTTTTGATTCTAGAACTCGATGGCTTGGAGTTTAGTTGTGTTAGATGATCTGCGAACCAGGCTGCTCATACGCTTGCTAGAGTAGCTGGTTCTATGTCAGGTCCTAGTTTGTTATTTTACTCACCCCCTAGTATTATTGCTGATATATTGCAGTCTGATTCCATTAATGAATAAGATTTCTTCTTTAAAAAAAAATTATATATATATGTATATTTATTTGTGTGTATTACACGATACAACGCTGCTTTAGCATTCATAGAGATCTCACCAAGTAACTTGCATAAAAGGTGCATACTATTTTGTCAGTTGATGTACCCAATTTTCCCCCCCTTTTCCCACCTCTTTTTTTTTTTTTTTTTTAATGAAGGGCGTATATATAAATATATATAGAGTATATTTATATTATACTTTTAAATCAAAGTTCTCTAAAATTGTACATTTCATATATTTTTTTTTCTTTTTCACCTAAAGTATTTTTTGTTATATAGAATATATACTAGTATAATACCCATGCGATGCATGAGAAGAACAACGTTAACAAATATAACAATAAGAATTTGAAAAATGAATGGAAAATATTTGTTCATTAGTTGAAAATATAAAAAATGAATAACGTTAAAAAAAATAACAATAGGAATTTGGAAGATGAATGAGAAATATTTATACATTAGTTGAAAATATAAAAGACGAATTTATATCAACGGAAATAATTAGACCAATAAACTCATTAATAGAAATCTCTTCCTACATTCAATGTGACTAATCAAGTTGTATGTCGTGGGTATATGTCTTTATTTATTAAACATAGCACCTCGTCTTTAATGTTGCATTACTCAAACCCCATACTTGAACTATGAATTGACTCTTTTCATTCTAAATATCTTCAAAATTTTAGAAATTTCCATTTTATATGATTTTGAAACTCAAATTTATGAAAAAAAACTTGGTCTGAAAGAAGAATAAATAGTTGTGAGAAATTTATTAGAGGTCGATTTTTTTGACAAACAAATCTAAATAGAAACTTTTTAAGTTCCCAATTTCCGACTTATTATGCTAAAACATTAAAAATTTTTAAGAAAAAAATTAAAAAGCTAACCCCCGTAAGCTTTGCGTGTTTCTAATGAGAATGAGGCTAAAATATCCCTAAAAAAGTTATTGACATTCAAGTAAAGATAATTGAGGCGAACTAAGTTCACAATAAACTTCTAAAGCTGTACTGTAAGTACAAACTATCCAAGTGTTTAACTCTATACCAATTGCTGTTGACGACATTTCGGCGAGCCCTTCTCCTTGCAAAGAAATAGAAGCCATCTAACCTTTCTCATTAAATGAAACATATAAAACTCACGGGGAAAAAAATTCAATTTTTATGAGTTTCTTTTGAAAATGGGAAATGAATTTTAAATTCCATGATAGGGGAAAAAATGAGAAAATAGGCAAAATATAACGTTATTAGTTAATTTACATCACCAGTCAAATGCGAGAAATAAAGTAAAAACTACACTTGATTTAAATTAATACTAATATTCACACCCGTATGATGCACGGGTAAATCTACAGGAAAAAGTTTAAAGATATACGCTAGGTAATGGTAAAAATTAATTACGCACGTGACAAACCTTAATGGCCATGAATAATTATCACCTCAGCAAATGGGATGTATTTAAAAAAAAATTGCTCTTGTGAAAAATATGGTGAGTATAATAAATTAGAGATTTAATAATAAATAATATTTTATAAATATTAAAGTACAATACAAAAATCTATCATCCATATCCATCCGAAGGAGATAATGTTAATTTAGTAGCTTGTAAAGGCACCAATAATTTAAATAAACACTTTAGCATTAAAATTGAATTTGACATAAGATAAAACATTATAGAAGAGTTTAGAGAGAGAGAGAGAGAGCACAAGGATTAAACGTGGTCACTATACTTTTATGTAATGTAGTAATTGAATGATATGAACCAACCAGTTGTATATTTCATACAAACAAAACAAATTAGAGATAATTATATAAACGTAAAATCTCCCATGGTAAATACATTAAGAGAAATTAGTATTTATTTTTATTTCAAGCATCAAGTCAAGAAAGTGGATGAAAGTAGGATAGATATAAAACATTACCAAATAACAAATCTGACAACAAATGAGAGAAACTTCTGACTTCCACACCTCTTCATTTCTCAATGTGCTATATAAGCCCTTGTAAATCAATAAAACTATATGAATTGATTAATGCGGCAATGTGCGAACATTCTTAAATGGAACCCATAATGTGGGTTCAATTTGAAAATTAGATTACAAATGAAGAGGTACATAAAATTCACCTATTTAATGCCAACTAACATAGCACGTTGGGCAAAGCCTAAAGAAGCTTATTTTCAGCAAATCTGCTCATAAGAAACAAAACAAATGTTTTTAAAAATATTATTATTTTATTGATGGAAATCAGGAGTAAGTAATTGTTTTTTTTTTAAAAGAGACACATGAAGTAAAAAGTTACAAACTTGTAGTCCTTTGGTTTGAAAATTGCACGTCATGGACTTAAATTATGCCAAAGTAATTCTCAACACTCAACATTTTGTGCAGCTTCAACAGAGAGTATCAAAAAGAATGGAATAGTGAATCATTACACACACTCAATTACTTATATTCACACACTTAAAACTGTTCATATGCATATTTTCAAATTTTGGGGACACGTGATATGTTGCTAAGCTACTTTTTAGATGCAATGAATTAAGTGGTTTAGTGGGTTTTTGTTAATGACTATAAAGAATAGACCTTAAGGAAAAGAAAGAGACTGAAAGAAAATGGGAATTTTTCTTTTAAAAAAAGGGAAAATGTTGGCAGAACCGGAAACAGAGTGCAATTTTGGGGTTATATATTCCATTCAGTATAAAGTAGACACTGATGTTCTAACTTAAATCACAACTCCCTACACAAATCAATTAACAAAACCAAGTAATATAAAGTATGTTCGCCCTTGAAGATCTTATTGATAAGATTTATTTAACTAAAAAAAGTATATATCACACTAAACTATAAGAAATCGCACAGAAGTATGTCAAAAATCTCATGTAATAAAGGAATTAAACTTAGACATGGAGTTATTTGTGCTAAACACCTAATAAGTATGTATCACCATTAATTAGAAAAAAAAACGAAAAAACAAAAAAACCCTACAAGCCATAGTAATTCTCAACACTCAAACTTGTGTTCTAACTTAAATTACAACTCCTAAGACACATATTATCAGATAACTTACCAATGTCATTATTTACATCTCCTAAGACACATGCAGTAAAAAGTGACAATTCCGGTAATTTGGTTTAAACATTTCACGAAACAGAACAACATCAAACCAAAAAAAATAAAAAATAAAAATAAAAAAGGAAATCAGTGCATTGTAATTGAATATAAATAGTGATTCATGCTATTAAGCAATAAAAATTAGAACGCACAAGACACTAACCACTTTGTCAACAAAAATAAATTCCAAGCTAAGGTCACCCTCCTCATATGTCCCCATCTATTTTCCCGAGCAATGGATTCTCATACTCCAGTCCATCCTCTTCCTGGTGATGTTTTTGCTGATGGTTGATTGAACCATTTTTGATACCCGAACTCGAGAGTGAAAAAGATAAATTAAGTTACAATTAAATGACCAGACTGAAGATAAAAGAAAGCAATTTATAGTTTCAATGTTACCCAAGGTTGAAAATAAAAATGTACAAATTTTGGAAGCTACCAAACACTTGGAGGTTTAAAACCTCATAAAAGATAAATCTGGTCAATTTTGCAAGATAGGTACATAGAGATAAATTTGGGAGATTTTGGAAGATATTGAAGGTAACCTTGAGATTATCAAGAATTTGCAATATAATTCCTAAAAAATATATTGATTTCATGAGTATCTCCTCCTGCAGCGATTTGGATGTTGAAGAGAGAGAAATGGACTCTTGGAAGTGTGAAATAGGGTCGAAGAGAGAGAAACAGAATGACTGTTGGAGGCATGAAATTGGGATTAAATGAAAACGCGTGGATAATGAGGTACGAGTTGCTGAAGAGAGAGATATGGAAGGAGAGACGTGAAATTGGGTTAAACGAAAACACGTATTAAAAAATAAAAATCGTAGTTAAGTGACAGGCAGTGACATGAGCAAGAATTAGGCAAGAAAACATAAGTTAGACTACTCTTGATTTAATATTATATATAGATATAATATAACATAATATAGCAAGAATTTTATTTTACCCACGCATGCATGTTATTATATATGTGTGTAACATATGGCACACATCTGTGTTACAAGTGTGGGGTGCTTGTAAATTAGATGTTTGACACATATACACGCATACATAATAACATGCATGCATGTAGGTAAAATAAAATTCTTGCATAATATAGATATATAGATTTTAAGTTAATGAGAATTGAAGGGTATTATTATCTTTTTAAATAAAAAAGTCAGACCACGTAAAAATGTGAGATTTGATGTTAAAATTATCATGTTTGATATGATGAAATGACAGGGTTAAAATTGCCCAAATTAGCCCGAAAAGAATAAAATAAAACAATAAAAAAGAAAATATGACTTTAGCCATAATATCTCTATTGAAATTGTCAAGTTTGAAATGTTATGATTAAATTAAACAACATGATGAAATGTCGGAGTTAAAATTGCGCAAATTAGCCAAAAAATAGAATAAAATAATAAAAAAATAAAATATGACGTTAGCTATGACTTCAACAATTTAGGCGGGAAAACTTATTTAGACTACCCTTAATTTAGATATATATATACACACACACACACACACACACACACACACACACATAGATAACATAATATAGATATATAGATTTTAAGTTAATGAGAATTGAATGGTATTATTGCCCTTTTAAGTAAAAAAGTCAGACAATGTAAAAAAGTGAGATTTGATGTTAAAATTGTCATGTTTGTTATGATGAAATGTCAGGGTTAAAATTGAGCAAATTAACCGGAAAAGAATAAAATAGAACAATAAAAAAGAAAATATGACTTCAGCCATGACATCTCTATTGAAATTGTCAAGTTTGAAATGTTATGATTAAATTAAACAACATGATGAAATGTCGGAGTTAAAATTGCGCAAATTAGCCAAAAAAATAGAATAAAATAATAAAATATGACATCAGCTATGATATCAGTAATTTAAGCGGGAAAACTTATTTAGACTACTCTTAATTTAGATATATATATATATATATATGGAATAACGCCGCCAGACGGTTCGTAAGGATGATCAATTCCAGCATATATATATATATATCATTTAAATTCTATGTTATGCCAAACTTGTAGGAGAGAGTATATTCAATCGAAAATTTTAAAGATTTTATAGATTTTCTAAAATAGATAAACTTTGTGAATTTTGTAGAACTTTAAATAACTTTTTTCAGTTTTTGGAAACGACATGGCCAGTTTGGTGGCAGCTTGGGTTGAAAACCGATCCGCATGGACCAATGCCCACTCTTAGTTGAGAGTTCATTAAAAAAAAAAAAAAGGGCCCTTCCATGTACTTTCGCAGACTTCATTTTAGAAAAAAAAAAAAAAATTGGAACTTTTCAAATGATTGTGAATTTAAAGATTCATTTGGAAATTTATAGAGAGATAATATTATAATGTTGAACATAAGAGCATTGTTGACACTCGCGAGTGGCCAAACTTGCTGACTAGTGACTACAGTGCAAGCGTGCTTCATCAACTTGGTTGGTTAGGTAAAAAATGATCAATATCAAGCTAAATGGCGTCATGAACATAAGCATCCTCGTCCACACTCAATTTGGGAGAAGGGCTACAATTTTAAGCTTGTCTCTACTTGGTCGAAGTCACGTTCAAGTTGATGTCAACGTGGTGCTTTCGAAAGGCACTGAATTGTAAAAATTGAGTCCAGGTATACTATCTGCAGCTCTCTATGTTTTCTTAGATGCCCACTAATACCATTTAGTAGCCATGAATACAGTAGATATATGCATCCTCGTCCATATGCTAATTTGGGATAAGGAATACAACTTGGAGCTTATCTCTGTTTGGTTGAAACCATGTCCGTACAGCTTCAATCTTATCTCTACTTGATCGATCGAAGCCATGTTCAAACTGACATCAACATGACGCTTTCAAGAGGCACTGAGTTAGTTAATTACAAAAATTGAGTCTAAATGTGCTATTTACAGCTCTCTATGTTTTCTAAGTACATGTCCTCCGACGTCATTTAACAATCGTAAATAAAGCATCATCCAAATCACAACTTGGGATTTGGGATTAGGACTACAACTTGTAGCTTTTATCTCTAATATTTGATTGAAGCCATGCCCATACAAATATAAAGTTATCTCTACTTGATCGAAGCCAAGTCCAAAGTAGTAGCTACATGGTAGTTTCACGTTAATATTCGAACTACAAGCAATATAAACTACTACAACTAGTATAAGCAATAGCGACCAAAACTTAGCGACAAAAAGGCAAGCGTCCCTATAGGCGACCATGTACGCCGACGACCCCATTTTGCTGGAGTCAATTGGGTTTAGAGGTTACACCGGCAACTCCGTCGCTTCTATGGCCAGAAGGTCGCCGGAAAACACTGAACCTATGGAGGCAATGTCCCTATAGTCTCCATAGAGTGGCAAAGACGACTCACGGCGTCGCCAAATCACACAAAGTCGTCATTGTATTACGGGATTTACACCCACAAATAATATATCGTCCCTAGGAACACCAAAGCTTGGTGGGAGCTCTACCGCCCAATTTTCAGTTGTGAAAAGACGACATGTGCCGCCGCCCAAGATAAGACAGTTGCCGCTGTGCTTTAAGGGACGACGAGGGTATCATCGGGTTTTGCGTGGGTTTGATAACAATTACCTGTTATTACTGCACTTCATTATTGTCGCCGGTGAATAGTTGACAGATATTTTCTAAGAAATGGGACCCACTTGTCTGTAGAGACTAAAAGGAGAGGTGAAAAATGGGGGACCATTTTCACCACTGTAGCTAGAATTCATAGAACCAGCCATTCGTTTTTCGGATTGCTTGGCCCCGCAAGAATCAGGGGATTGCACCAAAATATGAACTACTAGTTAATCAACACTAGAAAGCAGCCGTCTCCTTCACTCCTTTAGGTATGGTTAGGTTCGAATTTTACTTCTCTTTTTCTTCGTTGTCAAGATTTGACCTAATTTTGTTTTCTGTGTTTTGTCCGTATTGGAATTTGATCCATAGCATGGGTCTAATGTGCGCTGACTTATTTGCAAACTTGCATTATGAGCCTGCAATTTTTATTATTTCAGCGTATGAAGTTAGTTAATGTTATAAAATTATTAAATTCTGTATCTTACTCAGAGGCAGAGGGTTGAATCTTGCTAAGATCTATTAGGATTTAGTGTTTTGAAGATTCAGTTGCCATGGATGAAAAGAAGAATTGTTTGGGAAGAAGAACAGTACCTTTAGTTTGCCTTTACCCATTTTTGTAATTAATTAATGGCTCTTACATATTGACCCACCATTATACATAACATACTAATAATTGATTTAAGCTATTCTGTCCTCTAAACAAATATGCAAGTCAATATTTTTCTCAGGTGTATTGTAGGTTGCATTAATTAGTTAAAATAAATTACTAGAAAGTTTGCTATATCTCCATATGTTCTAGTTTTGTAATTTTCCTCATTTTTTTTTCTTCTTTCTTTTTTTTTTTTTTAATTTTGATTTTCTTTGGGAGAAAGTCCTCTCCTTATGGATAACTATAGTTGTTAGAGAATTTGGAGTGATCCATTATGGTAATACTATTAGAAAATTATTGACCTTCTTTCAAAACCTCTTTTAAATTGTATTTATCATTCATTTTTAAAATCCCATTAGAAATTGAGTATAAATGACATGATCATTCATTTTTAAAAGTCATTGTTTGAAATATGATTTAGTTCTAAATTAATAATAATAAAAACTATTTTATAAGTTTCGGAACTAACAATGCCTAAACTTGTATGCAATTTATATTTTTTAAAATGATGTTATATTGTAAATGTCCATTATTGTACTAGACTAGATAAATCAATGTTTTGTGTAATCATCATCATCATTAATATTATGGTGGTCGTCATCATCGTAATCGTCATCTCATTTTGTTGAAATTTATATCTTTCTGCTAATGACAAAATAGCATTGCTAAACCTGGGGGCTGTAACATTCTCTTAATCTTTCTGATTTTATATTTTGTGCGTACACATTCGCATATGTGTGGCTTAGCCTACCTTACTAAAAAGAAAAAACAGCACTATCACTATAAAAAGCAATTGTGAGTGAATGGCTAACTAACTGTATTTCACTTACCTAGTTTTCCCAATAACGACAATCTGTAATGATGGCCAATATCAATATTTGAATTGTCATTCCACCAAGTTTGAGGAAATATGTAATTTTTTTAATTCTTTTGCTTTCTAATCAATCTTGTTTCTGACATCTTCTTTAAATAGTTACATACTTTCATTCATTGTATGGCTTATGAAATATCTTGATTTGTGAAATTTGTTTGAAATGTTTTGTGATTCATACCTTTGACCATGTATTTAGTTTGAGATTACCTCGCTTTTATTAATTTCCGATTATTGTTTTTTCATGTGAAAAATCAGTGATTAAGTTATTTTTTCTATTGCAGATTACTAAATTAATTTATCATCCACTGGCGAATGGGCTGTTGACATACTAATTCTCGTGCAATTTTAGAAATCTGCATGTGCTACTATCTACTGGTATGTTCCGTTTCTTTTGTTGATGGCATTTTTCTTGTCAATCTTCTTTACTTATGGTTTTTGAGTCAACTCTGGACATATCTGATCCACCAACTAACATTCTGCCTCTGCTGAAAGACTACGTATCTCATGTAAAAAAATCCTAAGTTATTTTTCTATTTCAAATTGCTAAATCAATTTATCAGTTGATTTTCACTAGCCAATGGTGTTATTGACTGATTAAGTCTTGTGAAATTTTAGAAATCTTCTTGTGCTATTGTTTACTGGTATGTTCCATTTGTCTTGTTAATGACATTTTTCTCTTGTTGATGACATTTTTCTTGTCATTCTTCTTTACTTATGGTTTGTGAATCAACTCCGGACTTTTCTGACCTACCAATTTAATGGTCTGCCTGTGCTGATAGATTCTGGTCTTAATTGCCTATTTCTTTATGTTATCAGTCTTAGCCTTTCTACTAATACTCAGTCCCTCATTATGTTAACAGTCTTAGCCTGTAAAAGCCAAAACACAAGCGTAGGGATAATAAGTGCTGATTTATTTAGTTTCTTCTTATATTTCACCATCCAATACATGAAGATATGCAGGGGACAATCACAACAAGTCACTTGCTCACCAGAAACCTCAAACAAGTACTACCAAACTAATTTGCCTTATCACAGTTAAGAAAAATAGCGTCAATTGATTCTGAATCTCTGCAAAAGTGACGTTTAGAGGCCAAAAAATGGGGAATTTCGCTGCATGGTATCATTAGTCTTTAAAAAAAAGGGGGGAAATTTTAGAGGGAATATGATCTTTCTATATGAATTCCATAGATAGATTTCAGGCCTTCTACATCTCAGGAATTGGAAACAACTATGAATATTATGCTTTCCCATTACAACTTAAGCTCCAGAGAATCTGATCCTCTTTAAGGCTGATAGGTATTTTAACAATCTTTTCAACAATCGTGCGGTGGGATATCTGAAGTTTCAAAAACTTTGTTGTGTCCTTGGAATTCAATTTACTTGCTTGTGCCTAGCTAAAGAAAGCGTTGAAAGTATAATGGGTAGAACGTGCAAGGGTCTATCTTGTCACTTTATTCCATTACACTTCGTTTCTGCAATTCCTATGCTCCAAAATTACATTTCATGCAAAGATCTCATTGTTGTGTTACATTTTTGTAGTAAAGATTAAATATGGAGTTTGATAAAAGTTGGACAAGGATAAGAAATCGATTTACATTTTTTCTCTTATGCATGAACTGCTTTAGAAGAATTCCTCTTTCATTAGTAGTCTTCTATAATTAGAATTTTTTTCATTGATTGTAAGAATGTCTAGATGAGTACTTTTCTATCAAGCATCTAGTTTTGATCTGATTTGGTGTAATAATAGAGTGGATACTTTCAATTATGGTCCTAATTCCTTCTGTAATTGGTTTTGTTTTTGGTAATAATAGAGTGGATACTTTCAATTATGGTCTCTGTTGCATTGTTGGAGTGGAAATTTTATTAATGTGAAAAGAAAGTGCGTGTCACTGGTGCTTTTAGTGTTTTCTTCAATTTTCCAGCAAGCTTTATGAGAAACTTGTCCAGAATAAAAATGTTTTGCTCTCTTATGCTACAAGTTTCCTATCTTGTTAGTCACTGGTTTTTCTGTTAGGATGTCAAAGTAAATTCGATGGTGCTTTGTGCATTGGCAGTTGCCTTCAATGTAGATGATCGTCCTTTCGTGCTCGACTTCCTGCTGCTGATTTTTGGTTGCTGTATGGTGTTTTGTGACCTGAAGTCCTTTAGCCGCCATGCTGGAATTTGGTTTTGGGTCCTTTATGGTGTCTTTAACTTCTGTGGTTAGTGGGTTGTATGTGGTTTTGGCATTTTTATTTTGTTTCTCTATCTTTATCCTGCTTTCTTGGGTTAGTTTTCCTTTTTGGTTTGACCCTTTTAGTTATTGCTATTTGGCCCTCCGTGGGGCTTTTGTTGTGTAACGTCTTTTTATCCAATAATAAATTGGCGACCTTGTGGAGTAACGTCTTTTGTTATTTTACTTGTTCAACTAATTTATTCAATTTCAGATTGAAATATATGACGCTACTGGTTTTTGAACAACTGCTTGATATGTAATTTTTTTTCTCCAAATAAAATATATGCAATAAATTTGATTTATCTCTTCTTACATCTTACAAATTTTAATGATCCCGCGGTTACGGTTAAACTGGGCCCTATCCAGGCCCCACCCTGGTCGCTTAGGCCCTATCTAGAAATGCTAAAAAGTAAAAAATTGGGTTTTTTTTCTTTTTTTTTCCGCAAAAAAATTGGGTTTTTTTAAACAGTAGAATAAAAATAATATATATGGTAAATAAACATAAGTTGTTAGTTAGAGTTGTGGTAAAGTTATGTAAATTTTAAGTTTTACCTCTATTAAAAATCAAAGGTTTGAATTCTCCTATCAACACATTAGATTTATTTATTTTTTTAAACTACAAATCTAAGCTTCGTATTATTTATTTATTTATTTTTTTGAGCAACTACTAATCTAAGCTTGTAGTTTTTTTTTTTTTTTGAAAATTTGTAGTATTTTTATTTATTAAATAATAATAGATACTAATTATGTTTAGATTTTTAAAACGGCTAATTATGTCTACACAACTCATTTTATTAAACACACCACATTTTTATTAATTTGAACATTTTTAATATTTGATTCTTATAGTCTTTAAACCCCTAAAATTTTCCGCTACTTTTTTTTCTCTAATTTTTAGTTTAGTCATCCTATCATGTTCTTTTTATTTTTATTTTTTGAAAATAACATCCAATCATGTTCTTAATCATTGATTACATTTAAAAAAAATTGATTTGTGTACCTTAAAATCATATGAAAATAAGTAGTTATATATAATTAGATGTTACATTTTGGTTTATTTAAAAATTTTTAGCAATTCTTGCAATAAAATTTTTAGAATCAAGATATTATTCGATATAAAATATCATGATGATAAGATTTTAAAATAAAAATATGACAAAAATAAGTTAATGATGTAAGTGTAAAGAATTAAAAACATAAAGGTTGATGAGTATAATTAAAATGTGATGTAATTAGCAAAAGATGTGGTGTCAATATAACCACCCCTTTAAAAATTCTTTTATTTTCAAATAATGAATGCTAAATATGTGTAACATGTTTATTTCTTTTCACGAAACACGAGTTCTTCTTTAGTAGGCTTTGTAGATGCAAGTTATCTCCCTGATCTACATAAAGCTAAGTCACAAACATGATACGTTTTACTCATAGAGGAACAACTATATCATGGAGATCTGTGAAGCAAACCTTGACAGATACATCATCAAATCACTTAGAAATTATTGCAATCCATGAAGAAAGTCGTGAATGTGTATGGCTTAGAAACATGACACATAATATTTAGACATCATGTGGAATAGTTTAATAAAGGAAGATCCAACAGTACTGTATGAAAATAATACAACTTGTATTGCACAACTTAAAAAGAGGCTTCATCAAAGGGGGAGGACAAAGCACATATCTCCAAAGTTTTTCCACACACATGAACTTCAGAAAAGTGGGGATGTCAACATTCAACAAATCGTTGGTATGTAATTAAAAAAAAATGGATGGTTGATAAATCAAAGGGTAAATTTCACAAAAGGTCCCCTTTGTCAAAGGTAACAACTTCACCCCTAACCTTCTTTCTAAAAGACTATAGCTCCCAACTTTTAGCCGATCAGAATCTTATTCGAATAGGGTATGTATTCAGAGGCAAGTTTGGCATGTCTATGGCACGTGCGGAAGTTAATAGTTATTAGCAGTTGTTAAAAAGATGTAGACCCGTTCTTTTGTTAAAGGATAAATAAATAGCTTCGGCTATTATTCTAATGGCTAGAAGAGTGCAACAACAGTATTCACAACCTTTGATTTGTTTTCATGGTATTCAATGTACAAGACGTGTAACTATCTACAAAATGATTCTTTTAAAGAGGGGATTGTCCCATTCTATCTTTATAGGACAAGAAAATAGCACTGGGTATTTTTCTCATTCCTAGAAGAGTACAACTGAATTATTCACGGCCTTAGATATGTTTTCGTGCTATTTGGAGCACATGAAGCTTAACTATCTACGGAATGATTCATTTAAGGCCCTTTCGTTCTTTAAAGGACAAGTAAATAGCCTCTACTATTTTTCTAATAGCTAGAAATGTACAATGGAATGATTCGCGTTCTTAGATATGTTTGCTCATTGCTCGATGTACAAGACAAGTAACTATCTACGGAATACTTCCTTTAAAGAGATATGGCCCATTCTATCTTTAAAGGACAAGTGAATAGCCTTTTTTTTTATTTTTCAAATGGCAAATTTGAAGTTCAAGACGCGTAACTAGTCACAGAATGATCATTTTATAGAGATATAACCCCGTTCAATTGTTAAAGGACAAGTAAATTGGCCCAGCTATTTTTTCTAATAGCTAGAAGAGTACCACTATTTCTTTTATTTTATTGTTATTCGACACTGAAATCGAAAGCAAGCTAAATGAATATGTTACTGGCTGGTACATTACTATGAGTCTTACTTTGGGGGCATTGGACACATGTTATAAGCAAATTATCAACAAGTATGCAAAATAGATCTAAGAAACTGGTGTAAAAATAAAAAAAAAAAACAAAAGAAAATATTGGTTTAGCTATATCACAACGGACAAGAATTTCAAATTTGAGAATCTTGATCCAAATCCATGTTGTATAACGCATAGACTTGGAAAGACTTCAATTCAGCTTAAAGAAAATATAGTTTAACATTTAGGATTAGAACATGAATTTTAAATAGTGGTATGCTTATGTCATTAGAAAACAAGGCAAAAAATTAAATGGCAATATATATATTTTTTTTACTTACGAGATTATTGTTACTAATAATTAGTGAATGTTACCTTTTGTTTGGTAAATATTACATTCCTTGCAGCTCATGCAGATATTACACTCATTGCAATACAATGTCTATCACTTGTACATATTGCTTTCGTGTTGGTACTTTTGCAATCAACTTAATTTTTTTCTATGTCCTTAGCTGGAGTGTTAATTAGGGAATATAGTTGCCTGACATGTATATTTTTCAGTGTATTCATTTTATAGATGGACCACTAATACAAAAGAATATTGTTTATCTATAATTATGATTTATCTCTTCCTTTAGTGCTCAAGAACTGCAATCCAACAAACTGATTAAGTATTCAATTACCAAAAGTATTCACGCTAGCCATCGAGAATGAAATGAAAAAGGAAAACATATTGAATTTATTTTTACAAGCGTTTAAAGGAATAGCTTAAAAAAAATTATTACTGCCAAAAAATAGCAATGGCACACAAGTTTTGGGCGGAACAGCGTTTGGCGCGAACAAGGCCCAAATTCTTTAAAATATTTACTGTAGGGCAGAAAGGGCATGCTCCAGTACTTTTATCTTTTCACTCTTCCCCCAAAAATTGGCCGAAATCAGAGCTGGGGTAAATTCACACACAGCAACCAATCTCTTCTTGGTTAATTCACTCAGCTCTCTTACTCAAATCTTCTTACAGACAACTTTGTCTTTGTACACTAATCTTTAAATTTCTAACTTTTTCGGGTTTGATTGCAGTCATCTTCAACGTGGTGGATCTCGCAAGTTCAAAAATTTCTCTCCATCTTTTGAAGGTTCGACTTCGTGTCTCAATCTTTTACCTACCATAGACATTGAAGTCTTTAGAGCGTCTTTCCTTGGGTATATCTGCACACAATATGCTATTAGCTTCTATCCTGACCATTGTTGTTCATTAATTTCTGTATCTGTTTTCTGTAATCATTCTGGTGCCTTTCGCTTATGATTTTCCTTCTTTTCATCACTGCATATGCTCTCAATTTAGTGGATAAACTTATGTGACAGAAATCTGCCTCTGTCTTTCTTTGAATTCTAATTTTTTTCAATAATCTTTTGGGTACCTTTCAATAATTATTCAATAATCTTTCTTAGAAATTTTTTTTTTTCCAGTAATTGTTTTCGATCATTTAGCATATGATTTTTCCTTCTTTTCTTTGCTGCATGTGCTCTCAATATATCTTAAACTTATGTGACATAAATATGCCTTTTGTCTTTCTTTAAATTTTTAATTTTTTCAATATATGGTACTTTTAGCATCAGATTTTCGTTGGTGTAAAATCAAATGGAACCGTCACACATGCATTGACAGCTGAACTATATGGGTTGTTCTTTAGCTGATTTCTATTAGCGAAGTTCTATCTACATGATAATGTTTAAAATAAATTTTGTATCGTTGTATTTTGAAACATTGACTGATTCAACGCTCCCATTTGTCACTAATAAGACCATAATTTGGGATAGAGGAAAATGAGGTTTCCTAGTTGTTTTCTTTGCATTTTTTTGCAGTTACGTAATGGGCCTTTCAATGGTGGGAAACATGAATGTTTCCTGCCCTTTAAGTTGACACCTCCTGGAAATTGAAGTAGTTTATTTACAACAAAATTGATTGGATGTTGACAGTTAAACATATTTGAACATTCATTGTGTGACAACTTGAGTTTGGTGTTTTGCATCCTCCTAATTGTTTTTTTTCCTCATAACCTCTAGCATCCCCGCCAAAGAGACTGGTCATCTCAAGGAGCCTCAACTTGGAGGAAGCATAAAGCAAGAATGGAAACAAAGCAGTTCCAATTGAGTTTGACGACTTTGAGCGTACTCATCAACCAGTTGGGGATAATCAAAATCTTTTCACGCGCTTAGTTGGAAATCAAATGCGTGCCACTATTCCCCCTTGCTATGACAGGTGGATAAGAGTTCCAAGGGAGCTATGGGGAAATGTACAAATGGTCATTGAAGTAGATTATTGTGAACTTTTTCTATGTTTGGTACTAGAGTAAAAACGAGCAATAATAATATGCATTATACAAATTCTCTTTTTCCTTGTGTCAGCATTTCTTTGATGTTAAAGTTGGACGATCTGATCTTGAGTAGGGACGTATCTGGGAAGCTATTGAGAGCCTAGCTGCCACGCGGTATTGGGACTATAAAGCTGATGCTTGTAAATGGTTCAGGGAAGAAGGCCCGAGCACTCTGTACCGTGGCATTTCAAGAGAGGATTGGCAAAAATGCATTCAGTTCTATAGTACTCCTGAAGATAAAGTATGCGTGCATATTTGCCTTCACTTATTTTATTTTCTCAAGTGTTTTAAAGTAACTTCTACACTATTATCTAGAGACAAAGTATGTTGAGATATTTGCATTTTGAGTTTTGCTTTTTCTATATTGCTTGAATTGGTAAAGCTGAATGAAGTCCTATTCTGACAGGAACTGTCCAGTAAGAACAAAAACAACTGGGCATTGTCTAAATACTCCAGTTTGCAAGGCTCAAAGAGTATTTCTGCTACACGTCACTCTCAGGTGAAGTTTAATTTTCATATTTCAATTATATCAGTTAAGTGCAATTCATATGTTTAACTAAATATCTCTTTTTTGAAATTCACACAGAGAGATCCTAGTACCCAGCAAAGGCAGAGTCTTATAGATGCATATGAGAAATTTCATAGGAACAAGTCCGGTGAGTGGGTAAATGCAGCAGCAGAGAATGACTATGTAAGTAAAACTTCATCTTTGCATTTTGAGGCAGCAAATCAGAGCTTTTTTTAAAATAATCTTCCCACAGTTTCTATAATTAGCTAATCTGCTCATAGTTTAGGCTTACTATTTGTGAGGTTGAATAGAAATTAGGTGGCTTAGGTATACCCAATTTTAGACTAGAAATTCCTTTGGCAAAATTTACTTCAACTAGGCTTATATTGATTTATGGTATAGCTAATTGAGGATGAAAAGAGATTTTGTATATTCTAGTTTCAGTTGGACAATGATGAACTTGTTGCATGCAATATGTATATGCAAGTATACATATGACTATGTATTTATTACTATGAAAGAACCAGGTGTGCAGAATGCTTTGTTGCTAAGCACATACATATATATAAGACTATGAGATACATAGATTGATGTTTGTGTATACAAAATGTAGCTTTGTGTTGAGCAATGAAATCAATCGATTAGAATAAAATTAGGATGGAAAATACTTACAAATTTTCAGATTTGATAATTTTGAAATATGCTGGAATTTTCTAGACTTATGAAGTTGAAAGGTGGAGGAACTTTGTGTTCATGTTAGCATGTGACCTCCTTGGAGTTCCAAGTGAAAAAGGATTTTCTCATTGTGCAGCATGAATGTTAATGCATAGCTAAAGAAAAATCTAATTCCTATATTCTCAATTTGGAAAACATTATTACACATTATGGGAAATTGGGTATTTCAATGTGAAGCTAATATGAAAGAAGAAAATTTTCCTTGTAGCTCCAGTAGTGCTTAAGTTTCAAGTGGGTAGCCATGATTTCATTTGCCTTTGTATTTTCTCTCTCTTTCTCTCTCTGTTTGAAAACAAAGAAAGAATGAATTATTTCTTCAGTCCACATGTTTATTGCCTGAATTTGTAAGCTTCTGTGCTTGTGAGGCTTTGTTATTTATCGGTTGATGCTTTTCTATAATTGTAAAACTTGAGATCAAATTGGAGAATACTTTTTACTAACTGTGCAGCATTCATTGTTTACTGTTTCACGCCTTTTTTTTTATTTCCTGTAGGCTAAGCTTATTCAGGCTCGAGAGGATCATCAAACCCAAGCTGCCTCTGCTAGTTCAACTGTGGATGAACGTGCCATTATGAGGAAGGTTCTTGGATAGCGAAGAGGACAGGAGCGTGGAGTTGGAAGGATTCCAAAAGGTGCTGCTTCATTGCACTCGACCTCTGCTACATCGCATGCTTCTACTTCCCATTCTGGCTCCTACAATGAGTATAATACAA